>OZ010609.1:1342371-1349871 GCA_963932145.1 Acanthosepion lycidas | reverse complement strand
AAGTCTCTTCTTTGTTTTTGAAGAGATTGTACAACATTCTCTGCCATAGAAGAGGATAGATATGACGTAACAGTTCAATACTCTTTTCTTTGTTTACAACGAAATTTTCCTGTCTCTTAATACTTTGCTTAGCATTTGGAATGCATCTTTGACCATCGCAATACATCTTTGGATCTCAGTGTCGCAGATTTTCTCCGCTGTTAGAACACTTCCCAGATATTTAAATTTCTGTATCTGCTTGATTTTGTTATCCCCGACATGTAATTTGCATTTTGGGCTCATCTTTTTGCTGATAACAATGCATTCTATTTTACTTCACCCTTTTTTTCTCGCTTTCGTTCGCTACCTTCTGTAGAAGGTTTTGTAGTTTCTTTTCTGTGTCTGCTATCAGCATTGCCTCACTCTATTGGTTGAATAAATCCTGCGAGAAGACATCTTTGTCTCACAACCCTTTGTAATTTTGTTAGATGAAGCCTTTGCAATTATTATTCATTTTTGACTAGTATTTCTTTCATTTTATTTCTCTTGCTTTTCCACTAATTAGTAATAGTCCTAAATTGTCTGAATTTCTTAGATGAAGACTTGTCAATTATTATTCATTTTTGACCAGTGTTTCTTTCATCTTATTAAGCTTTAGGCTAATACCGCATTTTCACAATATCGTAGCCCCATCGCTACTCCGTTCACGTGATCAAGAACAGACGTTATATATCTTCATGACCTTGACCATTTCTTCATTGTGTTACCCCACACCCTTCAATTCAATATAGTAAGTTCTTTTACATTTAAAATAAACCTAATGTCTTTTTTTTTGTTGTTTCAGTATGATGAACTTAGTCTGAATACTTTTCGGGAACATTTTGATATTTTTTGTACTTCGTAGCAATTTTGGATTTATTTCCTTTTGATTTTAAGCGCAATGGCAGACCCAGTTAATATTATACTTCTTCATTATATAACCCGGCGACTTCTCGCAGCACCGGACGTTTAAATGGAATATCTTTTCCTTCCCACTCCCTTAGCAAGAGAGCCTCTTGATTGTGTCCAATGGGCAGAATACAGCGGCCTCTCTTTTTTTGAGGGTTGGTCGGGCCTTACTAACATTATTTATGTTTAGTTTACTTTGTGTTCATGTTTAGTTTGTTATTGGGTTCATCTCCCGTCCCTCTCATTTTTCTTCTTTAGAATTGTATATATAAGTTATTATCATTAAATTTATGGCATGGGGCATGTTTTGTAGGTCTCCCTTGAGAGGATGCGGTATTATGGTGTATGGAGGATTGGTTGGCGACGGACGAGTTTTTGAGGTGAATGTGTAAATTGTAATGAGTGAATGGGCCGTGAATCGGAATAGCTCGGTATAAGATAGTGAAGACCAGCCTCCACCCCAGGACATTTAAATGGAATATTCTTCTCTTTGGCTATATCGTCCAGACTTTAAACAAACTACTCCGTACACTAGGGTTAAAATACTACCCAAGTTTCATTATTGGACTTAACCAGCAACTTTTCAACACTTTTGGCAGACATGCGAACTGAAATTTCGAACTGTGAATTTACATACCAACTTAACTTATATGGTCTCTACTTTTAACATTTAGTCACAGTTATATAATCTATCAGGTCATGCCATAAGTTCTGTCCGAATTTTAACTTTTTGTTAAAATGAACGAAATTTAAAGAGTATTTTATAATGTCTAATGGAGATGAACATTATTTTTATGTTTAGATGCATTTAAACTGATCAAATTTTATTTCAGAGAACAATAAAATTAAATTTTGTTTGATTAAAACCCTGCTAACATGGAAGTACCCAAGAATCATTTGAGGCACATGATGAGTTCAAGAAAGGAAACTCAGCAGCCGAAGCGGCTAGAAACATTCACTCAGTTTATGGAGAGGAATGTGTGAATGAAAGAACTTGCAGAAGATGGTTTGCAACATTCAGAGGTGGAGATTTCACCCTTGAAGATGAAGATCGAACCGGACATCCAGTTGAGTTTGATGAAGAGCCCTTGAAGAAAATCCTGCTTTATCAGTTGAGGAATTGGCAGTGGTTCTCAGTTCAAACCATACAACTGTTCATCGTCATCTTCAACAACTTGGAAAAGTTCCTAAACTTGGAAAATGGGTGCCTCATGAATTGTCTGAAAACAACCTCAAATCCCGAGTTGACATCTGCTCTTCTCTCCATTCTTACCAACTTATTTCATCTTTTTTGGATAGACTTGTGACTGGTGACGAAAAATGGATCGTTTATCGAAATATTAAGCGTCGTAGACAGTGGCTTGGTAAAGGGGAAGGACCCCAGCCACAGCTGAGAAGGGAACTTCATGGGCAAAAGGTTCTTCTTTCAATCTGGTGGGATCGCCAAGGAATAATCCACTTTGAATTCTTACCACCTAATGCAACAATTAATGCTCAAATATATTGTCAGCAATTAGAGCGTTTGAATCAAGCTTTGAGGAAAAAAAGACCTGCTCTAGTGAATCGAAAAGGGGTGATGTTTCATCAGGACAATGCGCGACCCCACACAGCAAGAATCACGTCACAAAAGATCGAAGAACTTGGTTGAGAGAAAATTCCTCATCCACCTTATTCTCCCGATCTTGCTCCTTCAGACTACCATTTGTTTCGTAGCTTACAGAATTATTTGGAAGAAACAGCTTTTGTAACACAGGAAGAGGTTAAAACTGACATTTGTGAGTTCTTCGAATCAAAGCCAAAATAATTTTACAGTAATGGAATTAGTAAGCTTGTTAATAGATGGAAGGAAGTCATAGATAATCAAGGAAAATACATTGTTGATTGAATCTGTAATTAAATATAACATTTGGTCACTTGTTTTCTTTATTCAAAATTCAGACAGAACTTATGGCATGACCTGATAGATCTTCTAGCCGGTCAGTATCTCGTCATTTACTTACTTCTGCCTCCATTATTTGATCCATCGTTTGTTCATGTTCCTATAATCTAAAGAATATACTTTTGTAGATTTATGTAAATAAATTTTTTTTTTAAATTAGTCGTTTGTTATCCTCTTGTTGACCTGTTAGATTCACGTCTTTTTAAAATGTTAGTTGACCTCTTGTGACTCATACTTATTTGAGGCGCACATACCATATTATATCGGGTCCACTACAACAACTTTTTTTTTCCAAATTGGAGCCATTTGATAAAGGCAGGGCTGTCGGTTTTTCAGAGAGGCAGGGTAGTCATTTTAGAGTCTTGTCGCCCATATTGGACGTATCACATAGGTGGCACTTCGATGTTGGTAAAAGTGCTCAACTGAACATCATTACATCCGTTGCTCATTTTGCTATTATTGGTCATTTGGCTTTTTTCATACTCCTTTTCTTTTATTATATGTGAATCGCCACTGATTTCTTTCGAAATCGGAGCAATTCCCTGTTGCCTTCTCTACAGTTTTGAATTCAGAGTTGACATTTTAGATTTGGCTGCGAGCCAAGGTGAGATATTTAAATCTACCATACTATTTAACCCATATCTGAAGAGAGAAAAATGGTTTTATGCTTTTCCCTAGGGCATTAGTCCGAAACGAATGTAACAGTCAAAGCAGGGGAGGTGGGGAATTGAACTCGGCGGTTCAATTCTATTTTACGTGCCGTTAACCGTTAGTCCCTGAATACAGCGTTAAATATTGAGTCAACTGAAACATATATTCAAGGTTTTGCAATTTTATTTTTCAGTCACCATATTAGGTATAGCCTTCTAGTACTGTTAGACTCTCTTTTGCTTTTACCAATTGTTCTTGTCATTGATTCGATGATGTCGAAGACCGCTTTCGAAATCTGGGTCCATGCTGTTATTATGCACATCTGATGTTTGCATCGCCCTTTCCACCACATCCAAAAAGTGCTCCATGGGATTGTGATCCAGTGAAATTTTAACAGAAAATACATTGGCAAATCTATGGACCAGTCCGCCATTATTTTTTTTTTTATTTGTCCCTTTAAAAGCTGCCACCACAAGAGGGATGCACCGTAGTGATGTACAGAGTCGCGTGGTCAGCAATTTTACCCGGGTAGGATGTGGCATTGAAACACTGTGTGTGTGTGTATGTGTGTGTGAGAGAGAGAGAGAGAGAGAGAGAGAGAGAGAGATCTAGCTTTTCTTTTGCAGACAGTGTTGGCGAGTGAAGGACAGGAAGTGGAAGAGTTTTTGTTCTCTATCGTTTTTGCATATCAGCGAGACAACAGGTACCAATATCCGCCAATAAGCCTGAACCATAAATACGATTGTTTTTTACCGTTTATCAACCTTTTGTAGGTTATTTACAACCAAGAAATGTTTCTAGAGTGTAAGATTTTTTTTTTATATAATAATGATTTACTGATAAAAAATCCTTCTAATTAACCCATAGCTGGGGGAGAACAGCTGGATTCATACCTTTCCCAAGGATATTTGCACGTAAGTGAATATAACAAACCCGACTTGAATTGGAACTCGGTTCTCCAATCTTCAATTACTAGCCGTTATCCATTACACCTCTCGCACATCCATCTAGGTACTGGCCATGCACAACGTTGCTTAACTTCGGTGATCGTAGGAGAACCAGTGTTTCAACGTGATATGACCGTAAGCTGTGTCACCTGCACATCCAAGCATACACCTCCTGGTATCTGTAAGAAGTCACCCATCTAAGTACTGGCCAGGCTTAATGTTGCTTAACTTCGGTGATCGTACTAGAAACGGCGTTTCAACGTGATATGACTGTAAACCTTGCCACTCGCACACCCAACCTTGCATCACCTAGTATCCCCTAGCGGTCACCCATCTAGGTACTGGCCAGGCTCAATGTTGCTTAACTTCGGTGATCGTACTAGAAACGGTGTTTCAACGTGATATAACCGTAAGCCATGCCACTCGCACATTGTTGTATCACCTAGCGGTCACCTAGGTTCTGGCCAGGCTTGACGTTGCTTAAATTCGGTGTTTCAGCTTGATATAGCCGTGAACCCTGAACTGTAGATCCATCCTTTCATATTGTTTATTCCGAATATCGCAGTAAATCTAGACTCATTATGACTTTTCTAACTGCGTCCCAGGCAAATGGTGGATCACCGCAGAATCAAAACGTCTGTTATGACCTAGGAAGCTGGGACGGTGGCAATGAAGTTCTTAGGTCAAAGGTTGTTTCTTAGGTCAAAGTTTTTTTTTTTGTTTTTTTACTAATGTTCATCCAATAGAAGGCCCAAGAGCCACTCAAGGTAGAGGCTGTGTGAAGTTGTATGAACATAAGAAAGGGCAAGAAGTGAAGTACTTTGGGCTAAGCAGGAAAGATAATGGCTAGCTCTGGACTTGAAGAGGTCAAGATTTAATTAATGAATAAAATTCAGGTGGAGACGTTAGAAGTATAGAGTTGAAGGACTTTAAAAGGAACCAGAAACACAATCCTAAACAGGAAACAAGGTGTTCAAAAAACCGGGGAGGCTTATGAACGGGACGATAGGTGAACCTACCTAAGCCTATTGGTGGGGGAAGGAGAAACAAATAAATAATTAGTGAAAAACAAAGTCCAGACGAGGACGTTGGAAGTATAGAGTTGAAATAGTCTTTAGAGGAAGGAATTGGAAATTCAATCGTAAACAGTGAAAAACTGTTCAAAAATCTTTGAGTGGGAGTGTCCGGACGATAGGCAAACCTATCTACTCCTGTTGGGAGAAGAAAAAAGTTTAATTCTAGGCAGATTACCTCGAAGATTGTAGAAGTCTGTCCCGCTTTACTGAATAAAATTTCTGATTTCAGGAGGAGCCATCAGAAATACAGGGTTGAAGGTAGCAGAAACCCAATCTTAAATAGGAAACAAGAGATAAACCTCTAGTCCTGTTAAAAAACTGGGGAGGAGTGTGAACCGGACGATAGGCGAACTTATCTATTCACCAATTGGGAGAGGAAAAAAGTTTAATTCTAGGCAGAAGTCTGACCCGCTGAATGAATGTATAGAATTTTTTTTAATCATTTCACCCCATGCAAGGCAGTAAAGCCATTAAGACACAAGAAGTTACTGAGTGTGAAAGAATAAAAAAGAGAGAAACATTATTAAGGAGAGAGAGGCAGAGAGAGAGAGAGAGAGAGAAATAAAAGATATGTATTCAAGGAGATAGTAGATATTGCAATTAATTTTTTGATAATCAAAGTTGATTGGGAATCAAGAAGCCGTAGAGAGTTCCACAGGTAAGAAGTACTATAGAAGAAACTGTTAGCATAGAACTTACGGTTAACGGAAATTAATTGAAACATTAAATTAAAACAAACTTTTAATGAATGGTATTAATTAAATCCCGAGACAACTAATGAACGTACTTCTGTAGGCAGGTCTTTGTGCATATGTATATAGAGCTCTATGATTGCGGCGAAGGAAAGAGAGCAAATAGGCTGTTCTAAGTCTATGAGCAAAGAACAAAAAGTGCGCACTTTTGTGTCGGGGGGAGAAAGGATTTAATATTAGACGACCGCATTTTTTTTTATGCCTGTCTGCGGCTACTGACAAGAAACTCACGAATGACACATTATATCATTCTCAGAAAAGCTGAATAGTTGTTGATATGAGTGCCTAATCCATGCGTGTCACATTAACCTCTAATCGCCCGAGCGTTTTTTTTTTTCAAAGGGAGACGCTAGCGGTAAACTTATAATATCTGAGGAACGTTGAAAAATTCTCGTCTCAAACAACTTGATTATAGAAAAAGTAGGTCAAGACGAGAATTCAGTGACCACACTATTTAAAAAAGAATTTTGAATTTTTTTGGGTGTGCATAAACGTGTCGATTTTTGTAAATACGGACGTCCATACGCGATATTTCTGAAAATAAGCGTTGTAACTGTAGCAAAATTCAAAGCTAAAGTAACTAAAATTCAATAAAACATTAGATTCCTTAGAACATTTTATTAAATTTTAAAGATTACTAGGCATTTAAAAGAAACTATATAAAAAGGCGTTCACGTTATATTCTCAAGGAACTTTTATAGATATATCTCCGGTACTAAAAAAGAGTTAATTTCTGGCTGTCAATTGAGTTGTCAACATCTAATGAAAACACCTACCTGTGTGTTAAAAATGAATTTCTGCGATATTTTACAATAAAAGTAAGACATATTTGCTTCAAATCAGCTTAATTAAACTTTAAGTCAGCTAATATTCCTCAAATAAAGTTTCTGAAAGTATATTCTATTTGTAAATATATATTTAACAGGAAGAATTAGAGTGTGCTGAAAGATGGCTAAAATAGCTAATTTCGGCAATTTTTTGCGATTTCAAAAACTCATTCCAATAAATTAAAATTCGTTCTGAAATACAGCAAAGTATTTCTCACATAAGAAATATTAAATTAAATCATTTAGATTGAAATTAATACTAAAATTAAAGCTTCAGCGTAGATATTTCGTTTTTAAAAATTCATTTTAAACCTTTGGTATCGCCTATCTTTGGATATATAATCACCTTTCTCATTTAGACCAATAACCACCAACACCACT
>OZ010609.1:1139825-1327325 GCA_963932145.1 Acanthosepion lycidas | reverse complement strand
AGAACGACATACTGACAGGCCCCTGACAAATAAGAAGGGTTAATGAATAAAACCCGTGAGAAAAATATTAATTTTCATATAGACAGCCATCTGAATTGTGTGTCGGGGTTTTGAACAATGAAAATTAAAGGTGGACGTGGTTTTGAATTGCCACAGGTCAAAAGGGCAACAATGATTGACAATTATCACACAGAGCTAAAAATACGAGCTATGAATGGGAAACATAATTTTCATAAAGAACGAACTTAGAATTAATCTTTCCTGGTCGGAAGTTGGCTGAGGTAGCAGGTACAGATGAGACACCAATGAAGGTGGAGGAGCCACCCACATTCACCTAGGAGGATTAGTGGGTGATGATGATAAGAGAAAGTTATCAAGCGGGGTGATGCCTGGAACCATCACCCGTAATTCCCAAAAATTATGAAGTAACTGAATTCTTAGCAATTAAACAAGATGACAGGAGGGGAAACACCGAATTCTCCAACTGCGCTGTGCCCCACGCCGGTTTGGGCGAACGTCAATAAATACGAATGCCCGATACAAGATTGTGAAACGGGAGAGAGTTCCAGTCATCGGTTAAGATACACCTCACGTGATTATATGCCGGCGAGAAGCCTTGTGTCGAACTTTACCAAATCAGCAAAGCAAACTTTCCCAAGTCAACAAACGTGTCACGTCCGAGTTAGAAGCGGGTTGGGCTGATAATTGTTTGCATGCGAACTCTTGATTTAACCAATTACTGTACGAAGGACTTCATATAAAAAAATAGCATTTAATTTTTTTTTAATTTATTCGAGTGCTGTTTTTTTTAGCTGTGCGTGTTCACCCTGCTTGGACCATACGAAGACACCATACGAAGATTCGATCTTAGCCGCCTTATGATCAAGCCAAATCACAACGTGGGATAGGGCAGATAGCAATCACTTCATCGATTAGCCGCGGTATTGGATGTCAAGGACGACCGGGGAGAGTGTAGGGCGACACTTATGTATTATTGATGATTGTGACTATTTTGATAGTGCAAATAATTGATATTATAATTGGTATGTTAGCCGAAAGCTTAGATAGGATTAAAACATGTATCAATTTGGTGATTTCCTTTCATCTTTCAATGATAATGTTATTAAGCTTATCAGACAATATGAAAGGAACTTACTTAAACTTATCTATATTATTTAATGAAACATGCATCAATATATATATATATAACATATTTTGGCAGCATGTTTTCATAAAGACATGTCTCATTGAATAATTTAGACAAGCTTTGTCTACTTATTTTAATAGGAGTCGCTCATATTCACAGACAAGCTTCTTAGCATTCTTATTAAAGGAAGAGAGAAAAATACCATGTTGATACATATTCATTTATTCCGAGTACTTACGACATTATCACAATGTCATCATCAGGATTTTGTTGTTTTTTCTAAGACAAAATTGTTGTGTTTTTCTAAAAATTAAAATTTTTAACTGTGAAGTGAAAAACGCCAAAGTTATGTATTGTACGATTTAAATTTCACGATGTAAACGTCAGGGGAGGTAACTAAGTTTTGAAATGTCCATATGTTTTGTTAAAGAAAAACAACTATTAGTTAAAATCTACATATTTTAAACTGTCTACTGTAAACATTTTAAAACATTTGTGCAATATTCATAATTTTAAGGGTTGGTTCCAATTTTTTAATATAGATAGCTTCAAGAATTTTTAGTCTATGTTTATTATTTTAATGAAAAAGTATAGATGTATTTTCAGCAGGAATTTTCTTAAATTGTGAATGTGGACAGGCTGTTGTAAATGTGATATGTTTGATGCATCATTCAAATTAAAACTCAACCGTCAAGACAACGTTGTAGTATGACCAACATATATATATATATATATATATATTCTGTTGGAGATACAATTTCCCAAGAGACATTAAAATTTATATACAATGTTGGTTTTCTGCAACATGTTAGTTGGTGGGGAGAGGTCATTCTTCAATTAATCCTAAACATATTAATCTTTTATATTGCAATCAAATACATTCTAATTATAAACAAGACAGAAATATCCTAAAAAACTAATAAATACTAATATATCCACCACAGATCCTAGTAAAAAAAATAAAATTAATTATATACTAAATTCAATTTATCCAATTTAATGAATCCTCCTTCACCAAAATTTTTAATCGCTACAAAAAGATTTCATAGAGAAAACATTCTAAAATGAAAACCAAATTCCAGAGGTTGTCTAAAAGTTTTTCACATCAAAACCAGCAGAAATTTACTCGAATGATATCGAAGAGATTTCTTAAAATGCAATGAAGCATTAAATGCACATTTATACGTCCAGCAGCTGCAACATGTCGATAATATTTGGGCCGAAAAGCACTCTGCGCTTGTCAATAGGAAAAATGTCATTCTTCTGCATGACAACACAGAGAAACACGGGAGAAAAATTGGTTGACCTGTTCTGTCCCATCTGCCATATTCCCCTGACCTTCTACCAACCAATTATATCCTTTATCAATCACCACAAAACCCTTTGATGGGGAAAGTTTATGAGAAATGATAGTGACTATATAATTGAATAAAATTGTAATTGCAATTAATTTCTTGAAGAACAGAGAGGAAAATAAAAAAGGAAATTATTTAGAAATCAACATATATCTCTGTGTGTGTGTGTGTGTGTGTGTGTGTGTGTTGATTGTTAAGGTAAAATATTTTGGGAAGGGCCGGATTCAAGAAATTCTAAAAATATACCTGCCATCACTCCACTGAAGTGCGATCCCATTGGTAATTCAAATTTTTATTTGTAAAAACCATTATTAAATATGAAGTAGCTTTGCTTCATGATGAGATGGTAGATTTTTATTATTTTATTTTAGTTGATACAGAGAGCTTTATCTTTGATTGTGTTAGATGCTTTTTTAGTAGATTTACCGCAAAAAAAAAAAGGACCATCCTGGGAAACCCAATGAATCAAAAAAATATATTTTATCCTGCTTACTAAATCTATCACATTACAATCGAAAAGAATCTATCTGAACTCAACATAAAAGTCATTACTACTACATCCCAAACAATAAAAGACTTAATACTAAACAAAACAATAAGCTAAAACCTGAAAGAGGAGTTTACTCCATTGCCTGTAATAATTGTCACAAAAAAATATAAAAGAGAAACCTCAAGCAATCTAAATAAAAGATTATATGAAAACAAAAGTGACATTTTACAAAATAATAAATCAAATGCATTGGTTGCATTGCTTGACCAATTGGACAAAGATGTCAACGCATTTAGCATGAGAACCAGGTGAGACATTTTTTCTTGCCACCCCCAAAATAGTTGAACTCTTTTTTGCCCCAAACAGCTTGGTGTAACTCTTTTTTTATTTTTATATATATGGTGTCCATAAAGTCTGTGTGCAATTTAAAATACTTAAGTATTTTAAATTGCATACAAACTTTATGGACACCCTGTATATATAATTATCAGGCGTTTTTGTAGGTTAATGAAAATTGCTTTATTTTTTTTAATAAAAATATTATTTTATTTTCAGGTAATAAAAATGCATGTCAATAATCAAACGCTCTGGAATAATCATTTAAAAATGTTGTTGTTGAATTGTGATGTTTCTATTCTCATAATAAAGATTGTTTAAAAAACAACTGATAATTATGCACCAATCCACTAGTTCATCTGTGAAGCTATCCAAGTGAAACTTACTCCTTACTAATGGAATACAAAGGGAATATGAGTGTTCACCTCAATGTATGCGGCATGGTGAGACTTAGCTGGGAGGGGGTAAGAACTGGATTGGTTTTGTAATATTCACAATACTGATGTTTTTTTAGTAGTAGTAGAAGAAATGCTTGTACTGACAATTTTTCTTCTCTCAACTAGAAAAATGTAAATGTCATGATTGCCTTATATTTTTTTTATATGTTCCACTATACAAGGCCCAAGTGTCACTCAAAGCAGAGGCTTACTGAAAGCAATTATTGTGTGGGTGGTAAGGGGCACAGTTTATGAGGATATGTGGGAAAGATAATGGTTCAGCCTAAACCTGAAGTGGTTAAAAATTGTAGTGGTCGAGAAAACATTGTCCTGGGATTCTGTTCTACAAAGCGACAGTTTTTGGGAAGAAGCTATCTGAATGGAACTTACTCCTTACTAATGGAATATGAAGAGAATTCTTTAAATTTTAAACTTCTTATCAAAGATATAATCTGCAATTTGTGTTCTACAATTTTTCAATATATTCCAGCTTTATCTCCTGTTATGGAAAAAATCCTTTAATATTTCTTTCTCTCTACAGTATCGTTTTTCTTACAAATGTTCAGCTGATACAAGTCCCACAAGCCACTCTAGGTAGAGGGTTACTGAAGGTGGTTGTTATCTGAACCATAAGAGCTTATGCAGATATGTGGGAAAGATAAAGGTTAATCCTAGACTTGAAGTGGTTAAGATTACAGTGGCCAAGAAAGCATCCTCCTAGGATTCTGTTCCACAAAGCAACAGTTCTTGGAAAGAAGCTATCCAAGTGGAACTTACTCTTTACTGAAGCAATACAAAGGATATGGAGAGAGGGTACCTCGACATATGTGACATATGGTGAGACTTAGCTGGGAGGGGGTAAGAGCTGGGTCAGTTTTGTAATGTTCAAAACACTGATGTTTGAATTCCAATCAAATCCATTACATTCACTTACGTGCTAATACCCTTGGGAAAGGTATGAATCCTCTTCTTCTCCCCATCCAGCTATAGATAAAAAGTAGCACAGACCGGGTTCTATAGCCTTAGATGCCAACTGGTCTACCACAGAAAGAAATGGCAACCTACTGCAGGAAAAAAATCTGCCTCGTCAGTCACATATCGAAAGATACATGATCGCCTAAGTGTGTATCACAAATGGTACATTACTGAGTAGTAGAAGCAATGCTTGTATTAACAATTTTTCTTCTCTCAAACAAGAAAAATGTCAATATCTTGTCCAGGATCACATAATTTTTTTTTTATTGATGTTCAGCCCTATACAAAGCCTAAGAGCTACTCAAGGTAGAGGGTTACTGAAATCAGTTCTTGTGTGAGTGATAAGGGGCAAAGTTTATGAGGGTACATGGCAAAGATAACAGTTCAGCCTAGACCTGAAGTGGTTAAAATTGTAGTGATCAGAAAAGCATTCTCCTTGGATTCTGTTTCACAAAGCAAGTTCTTGGGAAGAAGCTATCCAAATGGAACTTACTCCATACTAAAGGAATATGAAGACAATTTTTTTAAATTTCATAGCTCTTGGGAAATGAAAAAAGAAAAAAAGTAAAAGAAAAAAAGATAGAATTAAGTTATAAAATGAAAATTAAAAAGAAAGAAAGAAAGAAACTGAGAATGGTAAAAAGAAGGAAAATGGATGGAAATATAGAAAGATACAAGATACAAAGAGAATTAAAAAGAAAGAGAGAAGGAAGGAAAGGAAGAATAAAAAATACAATGAAAAGTAAAAAGAGAAAGAGAAGGAATAATAGAAAGATAAAAGATATGAGGAGAATAAAAAAGAAAGAAAAAATGAAAGAAAGAAACTATGAAATGTAAAAAGTAAAAAAAGAAAAAGAAAGAAAGAAAACATATAATTAAAAGAAAGAACAAAAGAAAAACATACCAAGGCTCTCCGATGCTAGACACATCAGTCGTGTTGGTTGAGCCAAGTTTATCGGTTACTCATTTGTTTGCAAAACATAATGCCTATACAAGCAATACAATCATATAAATAATGAAACGTCAAAATGTTTCACAAAACACCAAATGCGAATCCACATGTGAATTTCTCATTGTTCACAAAGGCTAAAAAGCCGCTCAATCTTCCACAAAGCAACAGTTCTTGGGGAAAAACTATTCAAGTGGGAACTCACTCCTTACTTATAGAATATGAAGGGAAAGTTATATGCTGCTCGGCAGGTCTTAGCTTGGAGGCTTAGAGTTTGGGAACTAAGGAACATAACTTATCTAAATATTTTCCATTTGCGATAGACTAACGACAGGTTTGCAACGTTTCGTCTGTGAAAAAGATGTTATGAGGTACAAAACGATTCATCACCCACAAGGCCGCATAGATGCTTTTGAGCCATATCAAGACTGGAAAATGAAGACTGGGCAGCTCTTTCTGATTGTTCTGGCACTTGTATAAAATCATTCAAAGGTTTTACTAAAATATTGAAAAAGCTTAAACAAGTCTGTCTGAATGTCATGAATTTGTTACTCGGCTAACGTATAATAGTCTGCTAGTTTTTAAAATAATAAAATATCAAGATATTTTTGAAAAACACCAAATGCAAACCCACATATGAATTTCTACTATTGTTCACAAAGGCTCAAGGGTCACTCAATGTAGAGTCTTGCTGAAAACAGTTGTTGTGTGAGTGGTAAGATTAAGGGACACAGTTTATTCAGATGTCTGTGAAAGAAAATGGTTAACCCTAGACTTGACAAGGTTAATATTTTAGTGGTTGGGAAAGCATTCTCTTAGGATTCTGTTCTACAAGACAACAGTTCTCAGGAAGAAGTTATTTGAGTTGAACTTAGTCCTTACTAAAGGAACAGGAAGTCTCAGAAGCGGGTCTAAGCAGGGAGGTTTAGAGTTGGGGTACTAAGGAATGCGGCTTCTCTGAACATTTTTCTATTTGTAGAATAAAGAGACGCTGCAACGTTTCGTCTGTGAGAAAGAAGTTATGAGGTAGAAAACAATTCATCACCCACAAGGCCGCCTAGACATTTTTGGGCCATATCAAGACTGGAGAGCGAAGATTAGATAGCTCTTTTGGACTGTTCTGGCTTTTGATTAAAATCATTCAGACAAAATTTTTAATAAAATATTGAAAAAGGTTTAAACTAGTCTGGCTCAAGGGCATAAATTTGTTGCTCTGCTAACATAAAATGAGCTGCTAGTTTATTTTACGAAGTGCTGTATCATAGGATACAAATTGAGGAACACCATAACAGAATCTTTATATTCTGTGATTTTCTTCTTCTATTAATATTGTAGTGGTCAGGAATGCATCCTCTTGGGATTCTGTTTTACAAAACAACAGTTCTTGGGAAGAAGCTATTTGTGTTGAACTTACTCCTTACTAATGGAATACAAAGGAAATGAAGGTGGTTCACCGCAATGCATGCACCATGGGGGGCATCAACTGGGAAGGCTAGAGTTGGGGGTGGAACTAAGGAATGTAGTTTGTCTAAACATTTTCTATGGAAATAGCAATAGTGTAGCGAGACACTTCCAACGTATCATTCATGCAAAAGGGGTTGTAAGGTAGAAAACAATTCATCACCCACATGGCTTCATAGACACTTTTGAACTCTATCAAGACTGGAAAGTGAAGACTGTGCAGCTCCAGTCTAGATATGGCAGCAGTATTCCATTTTTGTTCTGACCTGACAACTTGTAAAGAGAGAGCACAGCAGGGGGAGTCAGCAAATGGAACCGACCATTTCTCAAGCATCTTTCACGATATGTCATAAAATACAAGTTCCACTTGATCTCTGAGGTGAGTCCCAGTAGGAATTCAAGTCAAGCCGCCTTCATCAAGTGCTTGTCAGTTCAGGTAACCTTCAGGGAATATTGAAATGAACCCTTTATTTAATCTATTAATTTATTAAATAAAGAGTTCAGTTCAAAATTACCTGATGAAGGTCAGAATGCACAATAGCCGAAACATTGTGATAACAAAAATTAAGAATTAAGATCAAGTGCAGCAAATCTCTTCAGTGCTTTTGATGAATTTAGTAAAGCTGTCATCTGAACAGTTTCAATTCTTTCAACTCATTTTGTAAACCTCTTTGGGGATTGTTCTAAGAGCACCAGTAATGATGAGTACATCTATATTTGTAATTTTCTTCAGTTCTCTTTAGAAATCATTCAAACTATTCCACTTGTGAAAAATACACCAATCTGTGAAGTTGTGGTAAAACATTGAATCAGTGAGCTGGCCAATTGTAGTTCAATGAAGCAAACTTTTTAATGGTGATATAAGATGGTGATGGAAATGGAAGAGAAAACTGAAGAATAATGGAACATAAAAGTGATTTCCAAAATTCCAGGTAAACTTCTCACCATTTCTCAGAATAGTTGTCCAGTTTCTCTCACATGGATGCAATCTACCAGAATATATATGCTCACACACATAGACACATGAACAGATGAAGGCATGTTTGTTAATCTGATTTCAATATTCCAAGCATTTCTCTATCTTATTCAATAAAGGACAAATTGATATTATATCATTTTTTAACTCTATCTGCCCCATAATAGTCGGTACATTTAGTGTATAAAATGTGCATAGAAATGTACCAACTATTATGGGACAGAAGCATTCATATACATACGTTACGGCCTCAGATTTTCTGATCTGCCTTTATTTTTCTGCTTAGCTTATGAAAATGAATTGTCCAATGATTTTCATTATGAAAATGCACTGGCCAATAATTTTTACTATGAAAATGCTCTGGCCAATGATTTTTACCATGAAAATGCATTGGCCAATGATTTTTACCATGAAAATTCATTGGAAATGATTTTTAATATGAAAATGCATTGGCCAATGATTTTTACTATGAAAATGCACTGGCCAATGATTTTTACTATGAAAATGCACTGGCCAATGATTTTTACTATGAAAATGCACTGGCCAATGATTTTTACTATGAAAATGCACTGGCCAATGATTTTTACTATGAAAATGCACTGGCCAATGATTTTTATTATGAAAATGTATTGGCCAATGATTTTTATTATGAAAATGTATTGGCCAATGATTTTTATTATGAAAATGCATTGGCCAATGATTTTTATTATGAAAATGCATTGCCAAGGATTGTGTCTCTGAAATGCATTGGCCAATACATTTTACTATGAAAATCAACTACAAATTCCAGTCATGCACATTAGCTTCCACAAACCGATAAACCCAGTCAATGTGACAGGATCTGCCCAAAGAGATAATAAGTTTTCTGATATCAGATAACAACATCAGCCCTGGATTTACCAAAGCCATAGATCAACTTACACCTCAAGTTGAACTGTACACTTCAGTTTTTGTCTTTACTGCTCTGTATAGAAGCAAAATATAGAAAACAACATCCCTTAGATAACCTGAAAGTCTTGATGCTTTCCATTAAAGTTACTTACACAACATACTCAGAATGTCCTAGGATGAGAGGATGTGAAATAAACGTGTTATTAAAAGGACATATTCAATAGGAATGGATAGGTTCGCCTATCGCCCAGTTCACTCCTCAGTCTTCTTAACAGTAGAAGTTATTCCTTGTTTCATGTTTAGGAGCGGGTTTTTGGTTCCTTCTAAAGCAATGATTCCCAACATGGGGCGTATGGCCCACCAGTGGAGCATGATAATATTTTGGTGGGGTATGCTTAGGATGTGCACCCTTCGGCTTACTATATCAACAGAATAAGGGGGGCAACTTGAAAATGAGTTATTGACAGTGAATTGTTTTCTAGGGAGTCTGAGTGAGAATGTTAATGTGCGTTAATACATACAATGTATATACAGTATGCATACATAAAAATATTTTGTGCGTATGTATGTACATGTGTAATTGGCATACAGAGTATTTCCTGCCTCTGCACACTCACATTTCTTAGTCAACGAAGGAGAGGGCGTGATTCATGCTGCTGGAAGAGCCCATGTTTTGTTGGCCAATCAGAGCGTATGAGCATTCAGTTTGCTTCCTTCACGTGAATTGCAGTAAAATTTTGAATATGTAAGATAGCCTAAGATATGAGCTGCATGTAGGGGCTATGGAAATCAAGCAGGTATAGAAATTTACCTATTTAGATTGTGTGTTAATAGATAACAGAATATGTGATACAGAAATGTGAAGGTGCCTAGGAATATCAAAAAGGTGCCTCCCAGAAACTGAGAATATTACAATATAGGAAAATTTCATTAGAAACAAAGAAAAGTGTGTTGAACTGCTATATAATATCCAATCTTATACATGTCAATGGATGCTGGAAATCACTTCACAGATGAAGATGAGACTTAAAGTAATGGAGATGTGATTCTATCAGCAAATGCTGAGAATACCATAGACAGAACATGTAAGCAACAAGGAAGTTTTAAGCAAAATATGGCCCACAAGGAAACTGATATTTACAATCAGAAAGACAACTGAAATGTTTAGGAAACATAATGAGAAAATATAGTCTGGAGAATTTAACATGTGGCATAGTAATATTTTGGTGTAGCATGCATAGGATGTGCACCACTTTGGCTTACTATAACAATGTGAGTTCAAATTTCATTTCGCATTATTATTTCATGATTAAAATGATCAAAGTATATTACAGAATAACATTTCATTCAAATATTTTATATTTCTGCTTTTCAGTTCTGTTATATGTTTTGAAACTATATATATTTAACTGTCTTTGTTTTTTAATTTTTCTCTTTCATGGACACCATGGTCTTCAGAGGCTTGTTTAGAGACCAAGTTAATGGCTTTTTAAGCTTCCTTCATGTGAATTGCAGTAAAATTTTGAATATGTAAGAATTAAATATTACAGGGGGACGGTGGGGGGGCACCAGAATTTTAGAAATACCAAAGTGGGGCGTGCCCAAAAATGGTTGGGAACCACTGTAGAAGTTAAAATAGACTTTAGTATCTAAAGTCTACGTCAACTCTGTACTTTTAACATCTTGTTCTGAACTCTGAAATTTTATTTACTAATTCTTTTTCTTCTCTTCAATAGGAGTAGATAGGTTTACCTATTACCTGGTTCACACTCCACCCTGGTCTTTTGAACAGGTGTAGAAGTTTATCTCTTGTTTCCTGTTTAGGATTGAGTTTCTAAATTTTTTTCATTCTCTTTCAATCCAAGTAGCTCCTTGTGTCTTTGTCACATTATCACTTTGCTTGGGGTTGAATTTAGTTTAATAAAAAAAAGTATCAGAAACTGAGTTATTGAGGTCTCAAAGTCTGTGAGTCCTTGGACATATCTTGTTGACTGACTAATAGAAGACAGGCATGGTGTGGATCATCCAGATAAACCCTGTGAACATGCAGCCAGAGAATATTAGAAATAGAGGCTCAACCTAGGCAGGGATTCAAATCCTAGCTGCCAATCACAATAAGTAGTGAAAAATTCTTGTCCCAGGTTCCCAAAACAACAGTAGGGCCTAATTGCTTATATGCTATCAAAAAAGGTAATGAACAGCTTCATCTTCAAATGGCAGACACATTGGTGACAGCTAGGGCTGGGGCATGTTACTTGCAACTCGGGCATTTGCCGGGGGCAGCATCAAAACCGAGAGTACCGTCATGTGTTTGTGATCTTCTGAACAAAAAGGGAAAAAAATCTGAAAATAATAAATAAAAATGAAATAAAAAAAACAAAATATGAAATTTCTTGAATGGAGTAAAATTTTTGAGAATTTGATTATTAATTCTTTCTGTTATGGTGTCGTGATCACACACCACAACAAAAAAAATGAATAAGCAGCCGTTATTCTACATTCCCCCCTCCACAAAAAATAAAAAAGTATCTAAGTAGTGCTGCAAGATAGAAGAGGAGAAATTCTTTCTGCAAAGAATAAAGTACCATTTTTAATTCTTTACAATTATTTCATGATCTGTGGTTGATGGTAACTTCCATGAATGCAGTTCTATGGCTCCACAAGAACCAAAGTAAATTTCAGCTGTGGGTAACGGCTTAAGAATAAAACCATTTTTACTTGCGTGTGTTTATCCACAGATGAAGAAGTCACTACTTAAAACAGTAAATAATGAGTTTTTGTTTTTTTTTAATTATTAAAATACACGAATTACTTCATGCTAAGTTGCAAAGAATTTACAAAAGTTTTGTTATATGACTTGTCCTTTCTTTTTTCAAGTTCTCATATGCAATTTTTGAGGGTTTCTACCTTCATAAGACAATGTTTTATGTGAATTGGTTGGTATGTAAGCACAAAGAATGGAAACTCCTGTCCGAATTGAGGAGTTTCTATTATTTACAGTCATACTAATGTCCTCATCTCTGTGGCTACTAACATGTTTCATTCACATTACCTGTGGCCTTCTTCATATTAATTGATTTGTTTTCTACAGTTTATCAACCTTTTGCAGGTTATTTAAAATCAGAAAAAAATTGAAGTTACTAAAAAAAAATCTTTTTGGTAAACCCAATGTGCTGTGTATTTTTTGATGAAACACACCTAAATATGGAGAATGGAACGAGAACAATACAATCCTGAAGATTTAATAATGGATCCAGTTCAAAATTCCCCAAAGTTTAGCTGAACTGACAGTCACCTGAAGAAGGCCAGAGGGTATGATGGCCGAAACATTGTGACAATAACAACAAAAACAAAGACAATAGTTCAACTGTAAATAATGGCAATTTCTGATGTGCACTTCTGGTTTTGATATGTGTACTAAATCTGTCATCAACCAATGGCAACTCCCAACTGCTCGGCCCAAAAACATATTGCCCTGGTATACACACACCCATATATATATATATATATATATATATATATATATATATATATATATATACATACACACACGTGTGTGCACAAATACATATAGAACTGACTGAATGTTGATACTGATTCTATCAACAGTGACAATTACATATAAGATATGAACACCCAAAAAGCCCGATAAGATCAGTGTGCAGTATGGGGGCAGGGTAACAGTCAAGCCAGCTCTTGGACATGTATTGTCTGAACGGGAATCTCAGAGCCAGTAGCAGCTATCAAACGGTGTTCTATGTGACCATTTCTCTGATGTCCGTATTCGAATTTAATCCGAAGTTCACCTATGTGTGATTTTGGTAAAATGTCTGGGATCCACTCTATTATGAATGGCGTCGGATCTTTCTGTTCCAAACTTGTGTTACCTGAAAAAGTATTGTGAATAGGTGTAAACATGGATTATCATATTTCATGAAGTTCTTGCACAAAATATTCTGATATTCAAAATATGGCAAATATATAAAATATTTCAAATTATCTGAATATTAAAAATAGACATTGGAACATATTATAAAAAAAACATTTGTTGACATTAATGCATCTGCAAAATAAAATGTCTGCATATATAAAATGTAATGTTCATTCATTTTGTGTGTGTGTGTGTGTGTGTATGTATGATCCAAGTGCCTATACTTATATAAATAACCAAGTATATTTACCCAAACTCCCCTCTAAAGCAAAGGTTGATTTTTACATGGGGAGACCATTCGCATACATATGCATAGGAGCCAAGGATAAAAATATTGTCTAGTACACCTGACTCCACCACTCTTACTGCAATGAGGGAGGGGCTGCCAAAAAGTGAACTCCTGTGCCAGAGAAGTATTTTAAACGTTGTATCATACCTATGGACGATAATGGGTATGTCCCCATTCTCGTAAATACTGTATGTTGGTCTGCAGTTGGAGATTCATTGTGAAATTCACTTGACTTACTTCTAGCAGTTAACTACTTCTTCTACACGCCGCTAGCGAATCTTATATGTGTTGTTCTTGTCCTAAGTATTATTGTCTATTACCAACCTTCATGTAATTATTCTATTCAGTAACCCTTCCTAGGTTACAGCAGTAAATAAACAAGTTATTTATAAGTATAATGCTAGTACATTTATAGAGTTATTTGTTAGCTGATTTTACACATCAGCCTTAGTGGAGTTATTTAATGTCAAATTATGTATAGGACACATAGTGAGGAACAAATACACTACTCAATAATAATGGTCAACAAGACTAGCTTTGCTAACCATTACCCAACACTGACATGTCTTTACATATGTGTGTAAATTATTTCCTTATAGAGTGAATCTGTAAAGGGATAAAATGAATAAAAAGACAAGAGGAAAAAACAATTCTTAGTCATTGTGTTTCATCCTCTGAGGGACTTTATCAAGGCAAATGTAAGGATTTATTTTGTTGCACATATTCATATACACGAGCAAGGATGTCATCAATGCTTTTGAATTTGAGAACATTTATGAATATTTATCAGGTGGTTGAAACGTTGGTCAATCAAAAAAATAGGTGGAGGACACAAAGTGGCATAATTCAAATCTGGTAAAGATAAAAAGTAAGTAAGTAATATTCAAGAAATATATTTTTTTTAAATAAATATTGATTAAATTGTGATCAAATTTAGTTGTGCTGATTTTTTAAAAGTAACACACTCCGACAACTGAAATGCAAGTTTGTCTTCACAAGTAAAGAAATATATAAAATCTACCGTGGCTAAAAGTGGGATATCTGTGTATAACTTGGTTGTATTAGGTTGGTGCAAAAATAATGACGTAATAATGTCGTTTTTTGACGTTAAAAAATACGTCAAAAAACGACATTATTACGTCATTATTTTTGCACCAACCTAATAAAAGAAAAGTGAACACCTACTTAATGGATAGTGGCTTGAAATGAGAAATCAAAGAGCCGAGTTCAAATTACAGCCAGATTTGTTATATTCACTTTACATGCAAATACTCATTTGGAAAGTCAGCGTTTCTCAACCAGTGGGGCCCAGGTGTACTAATGCACCCTGAAAGTTAACCAGGTACACCCCAAGTTTAGAGAAGAGTAATTTATGAATTACTTTTGTATTTAAAAAATCTTTATTTTTAAAAAGCTAGAGACACCAAGCACATGGCTTCCATGTCTAGGTCAAGTCTTTGCTATTTTAAAGTTGATGCTAAATTCCTTAATCTTTAAGGAGTGGATAATCTTTTGCCTTTCTCAAGGGATTTAAACTAGTCATTATTGGCCTCTCTAAAAATGTCTGGGTCCTATATATATATATATATATATATATATATATATATATATATATATATATATATATACACACACACAACACAGGCTAGTAAGAAAATGTTTAATTTTTGGATATTGTTCAATTGAAACACTTCATGCAAGAGCGAACCTTAACCCTTTGCCTGTCCTGGGCATCATATGTGATACACAGAATGTGATTTCCATGTCCGTGAATCATATGAGGTGCCCATGAGCCATGATTTTAAACAAGCGATAAAATTAAGGACACTTAAAAAAGAGTCTACTATCGAGCAGGACATCTGAAGAAAGACCTAATCAAATATTTTATGCATCAGCTGAGTTGCCTTGCAATAGTTATAAATCTGAAAACAACCAAGAATGTTTGGATAATACACAGGGAAATGCCTTGAACAGGCAAAGGGTAAAATGATTACTGTACCACTAATCTTCTTCTTTCATATTTTCAAATTTCATGACTAATCATTTCCTTATTAAAATTTAAAGGGCATCCTGAGAGTTTTAGTTATTCTACAAGTGCACTCTGAAGTAAAAAAAAAGAAGGTTGAGAAACACTGGGCTAAATGGAAGGACTTGTATCTGGAAAAATCATTATTATTCTCAAAAAATTAGTTAATGCAATATTCACTCATAAAAAAAAAATTCTTACAATCCAAAAATTACTTCAGCTTTATTACTTCAACCCACAAA
Source organism: Acanthosepion lycidas (assembly GCA_963932145.1). NCBI lineage: Eukaryota > Metazoa > Mollusca > Cephalopoda > Sepiida > Sepiidae > Acanthosepion > Acanthosepion lycidas. The sequence continues at coordinate 1,311,820 of OZ010609.1, read as the reverse complement.
GTGTTGATGAGCCATAAAAAGTTCAAATCAATCAGTTAATCACATACTAAACAGTAGCAAATTGGACTAAATTTGAAAGCACATAATTGATAAATTTTGAATTGACTTTCTTCTTATTTAGTAACCCAAATTACCTATTTTGAAAACAGCTGAAAAAGTCACAAGTGCTAATATGGACTTTCAAAATTATCCCAATCTGGCAACCCAGTTTACATTCCAAAACCCTCAAAACAGGTACAAACATTTTTTAAAAATCAAAAAAAAAAAAAAAAAAGTACATTTAAAAAAAAAAAAAAAAAAAAAAAATCAATAATACATTCAAATAAAAAAAATTGATAGTAAATACTGCAATAAAAAATATACAACTGACCAACTTTGAGAAATGTTTTCAGCTCAAACGGCCTAATTGGAGTTTGATTTTTGCTCTTGTAAGTATCATCGATATTCTCCACCTGGACTTTGGGGACCTCATAAAGGTCATATGTGCCATCTCTGTTCTCAACAAAGTTCCGAGTTATCTCAAGCGGCATCTAGGATAAACAAATAAACAAAAAAATAATTTTTAAAATATATTTCCAAAGAAAAATGTTTTAATTATTTTTTTTAATTTAGCTCAGTTTGAAAAATAAAGAAAATAGTTCTTATGCCTCAAATAAAAATGGTCAGTATTTCCTTGTGTATGTATGTCAGTTTTAAAAAAAAAAAGTTTTGAGTGGGTAAAATAAATTCTGACTTCATAGTAATTTTCTTTTAGAAGCCAAATCCATTTAGGATGTAGGCGATCATGGCTCGCTACAAGTTCCTGTCTCTTGTTGCATTAAGTAATGTTTTATTCTTTATCATCCTTTGTTCCTCCTCTGTCATCTATTTACCGGAACCAAATCTGTATTCCTTTCTCATAGTAAACTATCTTCAAGCCATGTGTGCTTTACCATTAAGTTAAAAGAAGCTATTACAGTAATGCAAGTCTGAATTACTCCATTTAACAAATGCATATCCCTCATTGGGTCATTCTAAAATCTATAGCCTACTGTCAAATCATGCTGAAATCACTGGTTCTCATTCAATCACCAACGTTAAGCAATGTCGAGCCCCATCAGTACTTATGGGGACTGTAAACTACCCACTACAATCCAAAATATGTTTAAGCTTTAAATAAGCCACAAAAGGTTGATAAACCATAAAAAACAAAATCAATCAAAACTATGCCTGCTAACTTTAGTTTCTGCCGATATTGCTGAGATTTTGTATTGTAACTATTTATACTATTTACATTGTTCAGACTGTTGTCTTCATCCTTATTGTCATATTTACAACATTTTGGACGTTGTGCACTCTGTGATATACATTAGAATTTTGAAGAAAACCCTAAAGATCCACAGGGGTAGGTTGTTCTAATTCAACATACCATGCCTTTTCTGGATATCTCAGTTTTTCAGTTAATTCCCTTCAGTAACTCAACTCTCAAAGGTTTTTTGTTCAACTCTGCTGTAACCAGGTATTGATTTTACAACTCTTTGGGTCAAGTTACTTTTTGAATTACTTCAACCAATGTGGCCACAGCAGAGGTGAACAAAGAAACATTGAGAGTGAAGTTGCTAAAGGGAATTAGCTGAAAAAAACTAAGATATCCAGAAATGCATGGCATATGGAACTATTTATCCCCGTGGATTAAATAAAGGATTCAGTTCAAAATAAAATGTATATCACATGAAGAAAACTGGAGTGTACAACAGCTGAAACATTGTGAATATAACAATCAAGATGAGAACAACAGCCTGAATAATGTAAATAGTGTAAATAGCTTTATTTTCATACTTAAAACATGCACAAAATAATTTTTAAGCAATTAATAGGATTTTCAAAATAATTTTTTTTTTAATCATTTCACACAAGCAAGGTAATAAAGCAACTAAGATACATGAGATTACTGAGTTTTAGAGAATATGAGGAAAAAAAACACTATTAAGGAGAGAGAACAATAAAAGAACAAGAATTAAGAACACAGTAGATAACAATTGACATTGCATTTAAATTTTTGAAGATCAAAGGCAATAAAGCCACTAGGATGCAAGGGGTTACTGAGTGTTAGAGAATATGACAAAAACTACTATTAATGAGAGAGAACAATAAAAGAACAAGAATTAAGAACACAGTAGATAACGATTGACATTGTATTTAAATTTTTGAAGATCAAAGTTAACTGGGAAGCAAAAAGCTGGAAGAGAGTTCTACAAACAAGAAATATGAAAGAAAATGATAGCATAGAATTTATGGTTACATCTAGCCATTTCAACTGCAAAATGATGAGAACTAGCTGCCAATCTAATACTATATTTAAATTCATAAAGTTGAGGTATCATAGGGGAAAGTTCAGCAGAACAATTACCATGAAAGTATTTATAGAAAAGGCACAGAGGAACTACATTATGGTGATGGTAAAGTGACTGAAGCCAAGATGCCAGATCAAGAACAATAACATTGCAGATTCTTCTTTGGATTTTATCAAGAATCTATAAATATACAGCAGGAGGACGAGACCATATTTGGCAGCAATATTCAAAGCAAGGACGAATGGTAAATTTATAAATATGTAAGACAGAGAAAAATTGTCTAGCACAACACAGAGAACCAACTTTTATTGCAGTGGACCTTGCAGTAATTGACTCCATATAATCTTTCCACTTCATGTCAGTAGAAAATGCTAACCCGAGAAGTTGCAATGAATATAAGTATTATATTTACCTGGTATATCCCTGAGCAGACACTCCAAACTTCTAAATATTGAAATTAGAACCTACCAGCCTAGAGATCAAAAGTCTTATTAAAAGGCACATTTTCTTAAATAAGACTTTCAGATTCTATAAGTCTACGAAAATCCAACAAAATTACCAGATACTAATCATGGAAATTTACTAACCTGATCAAAAGCAGGTAATCTTGCTAACTTCAATCAAAAATTTAAAACACCAGTTTTTATCTGTCTATATTTCTGAGATGAAGTATTATGTACACTATTTACATTGTTCAGACTATCATTCTCGTCTTTGTTGCAATATTTATCACGTTTCGGCTGTTGTATGCTCCAGCTCACTTCAGGTGGTTGGAATGTCAAACTGAACCTCAAGGACACATGGCACAGAGGATAAAGGTGTTAGATCCAGTGACAGGACTTGAAGAGTGTGAGTTCAATACCTGGTTAAGATGGTGGAGAACTTGAAGAGGGGAATTAACAGGAGATAACTGATAACTGACATCCATTAGACATGGCACGTGGAACTAGAACAGTCTACTCCACCTAGCGAAATAAAGGGTTCAGTTCAAATTTCCAACCACCTGAAGAAGGCCAAAGCGTACAACAGCCAAAACGTTGTGATAAATATGGCAACAAAGATGAGGATGATAGTTCGAACAATGTAAACCAGTTTTTATACTTTTTTGTAACGCATAAAATATGCTTTTCTAAAAATACTAGTGATGATCTCTATTTTTTATTTATTTTTGAAGGTAGCAATGTTAATCATTATTCTTAATTCCTGTTCTTTTATTGCTTGTGCTGGTTCCAATCCAAGTAGGAATCGGTATTTCTCAGTGCACCTATGTACATGAATGTGACACAAGGTCAGTATAAAGTGGGTTTAACAACAATACCATAGAAAAATTGCCCAAGCCTCTTCAGCACTTCCTCTTTTGGGGACGCCTCAGGTGCCAGGCAATAAACCCAGATCCTCCCATGAGGCTTGGGCTTAAAATTTGAAATTCCCTGACCCCCAAAAGGCCGTGGAATGCACAATAAAATTTTGCTGGAAATGACTGCAAAAACATCCTCCTCCCCAAATTTATAAACCAACTATACAGATGCATGCTGGGATTTCTTGCTAGCTAATAAGATAGAACCTCTTCTGGGTTTTATCAGCCATATTTCTGTTCTTTCTTGTCTTGAAGTCAAAATGCTCCAATCACTTGTCTGTGTTTTGTTTGTGTGTTAACACCATTCTTACTTTGTGAAGCTTTTTGCCTCATTATTGTTGCTTGTCGGCTTTTGTTTTGCATATATTGTTTGCTGAGTATTATTTTTGCCCTGTTCTTTTCTTCCTTTTCTTATTGTTTATTGCAAACTTTGTCAATTTTGTTTGTTGCGCATTTCAGCCAATTACATTTAACCATGGCCAATTACTCTACAGTTCTCTCTACTTAATAGAGTTGTTTTTTTCTTTCTCATATTCACTCATACTCAGTAACCTTTTGCATCTTAGTGGTTTTATTGCCTTGCCTGTGATGAAATTTAAAGATAGATTTACTTACATCTGCTGTGTCAAATATCTGCTTTACTTGTAAAATATTTGTGATGTGCCAAGTGTATTTAGTGAACATTCCTAAAGGGAGAGCATCCTTCCGAACAAAACCCGTTGTATAGTTGGGTAAGCGCTTCTTTCGGTTACCTGAGGAAATTCTCTGTTGCAAACAGTCAAAGAACACCTGTGGGGCATGGAATACAAGAGGCTCCGGATTACCTAAACAAATCAAAGAGATAAAACATGAATTACTATTTGTTTAAAGTAAGCAGTGATATGCACATATAGAAAAAAAAAATTAAGTATTACATTAATTAATATATCAATTTAAGGATGTAGATACATTCCTAAAAAATATATAATGCTGAATAAAATACCGCTAGAAGAATCATTTTAGTATACTAGAATTTTTTTGCAATACACTGACATGTTAAAATCCTCACAGTATTCAGTATTGTTGGAGTTATCGCTAACATTTTTTGTTGAAATTTACAAACTCTATGTTTCATTCAATCTCAAAAACCAATCAATAAAATTTGAATAAGCTAATTTGTTTGGAAAAATACTTTGGCAAAAATTCTACTTCGCAGTTTAATAATCTCTTTAATTTTATAAAACTTCATGGTAAGCAATATTTTTCTTTTTTCCTTTGTAAGAGCAAAGAATAAATTCTTAGGATTTCTTACTCTTGAGCATGCAACATACAACTGGCTATGCATAAATATTTATCTGGAGCCAGATTCCAACCTTTTGAAGCATTTGGCCTTGTGATTTGTTTATAGTTCTTACAAATGCAGGGCAAACAGGAAACTGGATTAATGTATATATAAAAACTTAATGTAACGATATGCAAAAAACAATACTGCATTTTTATTAAATAAGTATTTATTATTTTAATCATTAAATTGTTTTTAAAATAGAGAGTATTTTGTATGTTAAATAAGAAAAATTAATTTTTTCTAAAATCTTAATGAAAATATTGTACTAAGCTACGCACTCTAGTGTGACGATGTAGACCGCACATCATTCACTGCACAACTGTGATGATATCCAAGGTCGGCTGTGTCTACATATACACCCGAGTCACTATGTTTACAGATCTGTCTCCTTGACAAATGCTTTTCAAGACACTGGTTGGGAAATAGCAACGATACGATTTCTCACTTAACCATGGTATTCTTTCTTCAGCTTCAAAAAGTGGACTGCTATGTTACTAACTTGGAAAGAGGACCCTTACATTCACTTCCTGTGGTTTCAGTGACTGCTAACTCATTCCCTGATGGTCCTTCTCTCAATGACCACTGGTCACTTCCCCACTGCAGACTTCCTGCCTCTCTCTGCTTATATCATCCATTTGTGTTCCGGAAAAGGAGATCACCCAAAAACTGGATGGATGGATGGTCAAATTTTTTCAAAGGACTCTACTTTTATAATTATCTAAAAACCATTAACAAAATTTTATGTTTGCCAATTCAAAGGCAGGCTGGAGACAGGAATCCTAAAAACTCTGGCAATTAAGTTGACTCAAAGATGGACTGGAGGGGAAATTCCTAGGAAACGTAGGTAATCACACTGACTTAAAAGGAAAAGAAATTAATCTACTTACTTCCTAAGGATGTGTGAGAAATCATATTGTTACACTAGTAAAACCAATTGTTCTTTGTACCCCCTTACTTGTTTTCACTTCTCTCCAAAATTTGGTTTCGATCAGTCATTTTATGGCTATTTTAGAGGGCGTGACAGACTGATGGATGGAGTAATGGAAGTCACAGAATTTTATATATCGACTGATTGATTCATTCATTTTCTACAGGCTATCAACCCTTTGCAGGTTAATTAAAGCCATAAAATAATTTTAGATGGTAAGAATGCTTTTTGAGGGAGAGATAATAATGATTAAGTGATAGAAGTCTTAGTAATTAACCCATGGATGGGGAGAGAAGAGGTGGATTAATATGTTTCCCAAGAATATTTGCATAAGTGAATATAACAAACCCAACTGGAATTGGAACTCGACTCTCCAATTAACAATTATGAGCCATTATCCATAACACCACCCACACATCCAAGCTTACAGCACCTGGTATTCCCAGTCAGGAATATTAGGGAGGGGAATGATCTTAGCAGTTATTTCTAGAGGTTGAAAACAACACTTACCATCAAATTGGTAATGCATTGTTTGGTTGATTCTCTCTGTAAAGCTGTCATCTATGTACTAACCAGGCTCGACATTGCTTAACTTCAATGATTGTACAGGAACCAATATTTCAACATGATATGGCCATAAGCTATTTCAGCATAGCAACAGAAACAAGTTCTATAGTCTATGTTTAACAGTGATATGAACATAAATTAAGGTGATAAACATCACCAAACAACTGATGGGTAAAAAGAAAAAAAAAATGGTAAAGCACCGTAGAACACCTAAATTTTATGGTCTCCCTAAAACCCCAAAATCAGGTATCCCAATGCGCCTCATCATCTCAGGAACAGACATGTCCACATGCAAAAGTGATACACAGTTAGGGTGGTTATAGCATTCTGACTTCAAGACAAGAAACAAAAAAAAAATATGGTAGATGAGACCATGAATTGTCCATTTTGATTGGTTAGGAAGAAATCCCAGCATGCATCTGTAGGATTTGTCTATAAATTTGAGGAAGGGAATGATCTTAGCAGTTATTTCTAGAGGTTGAAAACAACACTTACCATCAAATTGGTAATGCATTGTTTGGTTGATTCTCTCTGTAACGCTGCCAAGCCACTGATGGAATGTCACGGCAACACTGTTCTCATCAATTTGAACTGTAGCTGCAAATAAAATATGGCACACTTTTATTTCAACCACACTAGCAATCAACACACCATAAAAAATGATATTCCTCAATAATATACTCAGATCTCTTTAATCCAACACCCCCAAGGTCCAGTGACTATCATGTCCTAAGAGACTGGTGTTCTTAGAAAATGAAAGTAGCCAGCCATTATATAAGCCCCTGATGAGCATCATTGCATGAAACTCTGGAGTTGTTCAATGAGATAAGTCCTTTGAACATTTACTAATTAATTTATAGATTGTTCTTGCTCTAGTAATCTATTAAGCACTTTTTAATTATCCATTAAATCAAAATTTCATTTTATGTATTTTGAGCAGATTATATATTAGGTATCACCACAGAAAATACAATACCTAAGGTTTAAAATGAATTTTTAAAAATGAAAAATCTTTCTTGAAGCTTTTATTTTAGTTTTAATTTCAAGCTAATAGATTAAATTTAATATTTCCAATAAGCAAAATACTTTGCTGTATTTCAAAAACTAATTTAAATTGAATGGAAGGCGTTTTTTTTTTTTTGTTGTTTTTTTTTTTTGCTAAAATAGCTGATTAGCACCTGTTTTTGATCATCTTTCAGGAATTTTAGTTGAATTAAAGTATAATTAATCTGATTTGAAACAACTATTATTTACATTAAATTTAAAAAAAACACAGAAATGCATTTTTTAACCTGACAATAGCTATTTATTTAAGCTGTTGACGTGTTTGACAGCTTGATGAGAGATAGTTATTTATCTAATATTGCTCTATGAGGACTTTGCCACAAAAAAGAAAATATTGAGATGTTTTGGAAAATGGGCCTGAAGTTGACAATATGGCAGTATCATAAGCCACTGAAAACAAATTGTCCTCACGAAATGTTTAAGAATGTAGGTATTATTTTAAGCATGGTCCAGATCAACAAAAAATCTACATTGATATCAACAGTTCTTTCATAAAATATTGTAGAATTTACATATTAAATTATAAACAGAGAAAAAAAAATTCCAATACAATTCTCGACAAACAACAAAATTTGTTAAGGGTATCAAATTGCCAACATCTATGGCTGCGAAATAAAGAAAAATGGTATTCCTTCACTTAAGCAGCATAAAATAAAGTTATTCCCTGAACAGCGTAAAATCAATAAAATCAAGGTATATACATTCATTACATTTAAACATTGTTACAACGGGTGATGGCAGACTAGGCAGCAAATAAATGCTGAAAATACAAGGCCGTTCTTGTACTATTGGTGCCAAAGAATGCTGCTGATGAATAATGACTAATGAGAGGATATCCCATGGTTGATTTCATTGATTCCCGCCTAAGCAGCTCAGCCATCTGAAACAATATGGCTTCCAGGCTGAATATACCACACAATTGCCTCTTTTGGAGTCTCTTCTCACCAATCCGGCACACTTCATCTAAAAAACACTTTCCTGAATCCCATTTGACACTACAAAATATCCAATGGGCAGCGTGCCATTGGCTACTGTGATATTTATGATAAAAAACATTCAAAGATAATTAAAAGGGATTGATATTAATATTTTTAAAAGAAATATATGTAATCATATATAATTTATTTATATTATTTAATTGTGTTCCCTGAGAACTGAAAATTATTTCAATGGCTAAACAAGGTTAAAAAATTGAGAAATGCTGCTTTATTTAAAGCCGAAACATATTTTGGATTGTCAGAATAATTCTGTTTTTTGCAAGTGAATATTGTATTAACTATTGTTTGAGAATAACAATGATTTTTCCAGATACAAGTCCTACTATTTAACTCATATCTGGGGAGAGAAGATGAAAAAACATTTAAGGATGTAAAATAACAGTTTATTTTTACACTGTTTAAGCAATGCAGACCTTTGACAGTAATTGTTGGTTCTCAGTGTTAATACAGTTTACAAAAAGGCCAACTCTGTGTAAATGCTATCAATAGATTAAGTAAACCTTTTTTTTTTCACTTTTTATAACAGATCAAGAGTCAGGGTGTGTCCATTCCAATGTGGGTAAGGAAATTCCTTCAGGGAGAAATAATCTATTAATTCAGAATCAGATCTGTCAGGTTATCAGATTTGCAACATTTTGTTTTTCAATGACCAATTCACTACACTCTAATATACTTTTCTTTCAATCATTTTCTATTTTAGTAAGGTCTCTTCAATGTTTTCAGTGAATTGTAAATCAGTCCATTGAAAATAAGTTTTCATTGTACCCAACATGCATCATTTATTATTATGGAGGTTCAGAAACAAATCTAATTTTTAAAGATTCTTAAAAGAGAAGTACTACACTTGAAATTTGAGTTTGATTCATAACATTGAATGTCATTTGTCCAAAAACTGGTTTCACTGAAAGCGTTAAAATGAATCTTCCCTTCATCAAATGTTTCACATCACTGGAAAATACAAATGCAGAAGATTAAAGGGAGGTAACTTTTATATATGAATCCATTAATTTGATTGTTGTTTATGATAATGACTGACTGACAAGTCAGTTGGTTTCAGAGAATTGTTTAATATTCAAATCAGTTAAAGCCAGAAAATTGATTGTTTTTTGTCAGGCAACGAAAATAAAATACAAATAAAAACAATTAAAATATAAATATTAAAATTAATAAATAAATGTAATATGAGTTTTAATATTTATTTAAGCATGTATTCTGGACATGACAAATATTTAAATGGGTTTGTTTTTCATTTTTTTTTACTTGTTTTTAAATATCCCTATATTAAGCAACATTATTCCGTGAATGAAGGTGATGAATCTATGTAGAAAAAGGTTATCCATTATTCTAAATAAACTACAAATTCATATATATGAATAGCAAAAAACACCTTTCAGAAACTAAGCAAAGTATTAACAAGAAAAGTTTGTTAGAAACAAAGAGTGTTGAATTGCTACATAATATCTAATCTTCTATAGTGGCAGTGAATGCTGGACAATCTCCTCAAAGACAAAGAGGAGATCTGAAGCAACAAAGATGGAGACCTACTAATGAATTTTAACAATTCCATGGGCAGAACATGTGAGCAATGAGGAAGTTTTAAGGAAAACAGAAAATGCCAGGAAACTGATACTTACAATCAGAAAGAGACAGCTGAAATTTTGGGAATACATAATGAGGAAAGAGGATCTAGAGAATTTAACACTCACAGGACATACAGAAGGCTGGTAATGAAAAATAGCAAGTAACCTACTTGATGAGTCTTATGCGAATGGATGGTAGAACAAGGACAAAGAGAGAATGGTAATCAGTCAAAAGTTAATTTGAAAAAAAAAAAAAGATAGGAAGTTGTGGAGCTCTATGACCCCCTACATCTGGGAGGGAGGTGACTTTTTTTTTATCATTTCACCCCAAGTTGGACAGGAATGCCACTAGTATGCAGGGAGTTACAGAAAATGAAAGTGAAAGAGAAGAATGAGAATAGGGAGAATTGAGGAAAAGACAAAAGATGAATGGGATTCAAGGAAACAGAAGATGGCAGTTGACATTGCATTTAAATTTTTGAAGATTGTAGTTATCCAAGAAGCAAGTAAACAGAAGGGAGTTCCACAAGTGGCAAGTGCGAGAAAAGAAAATGTTGAAGTAGAAGTGGTGGTTGCGTTTAGCTATTTCAACAGTTTAGATGCCAATCTAGTAGCACACTTTAAATACATGTAATCAGGGCTCCAGGGAAAAACTTTGAGTAGTTGCCATGAAAATATTTGTAGAAAAGACAGAAGGAAGTCCTGCAACGTCAGTAGGAAAGTGACTGAAGTTGAGATTCTAAGGATCAATTACTTTGCATACCCTTCTTCAGATTTTACCAAGAATCTCAAGATGTACAGCAGAAGCATCAGACCTAATATGACAAAAGCATTGAATGCACGGGTGAATGGTAGATTTGTAAATGTGCAAGATGGATTCTGATGAGAAACATTTTCTGGGGTGACACAGTGACCTACCAGTAGATGTAGCTATTGATTTGATGTAGTTGCTCCACTTCAAGTCAATGGAAAACATGAGGCTAGGTTGGCCATATAAAAGAAGAATACTAAAATGTATATAAAACATCTTGCTCCCACTATCAACCTCACCTTATTCAACAGTGGGAATGGTGTGTTGAAAGTTTTTTTAAAAAATAGAAAGACGTCCACTCAAATTCAAGCCGCACTCCACACATGAAGGTTGGAATAAACACTCATTAACTAGTATTCAAAACACCAAAATGGTTGCTCATATCTCTTTATTTAGCTCATTTCAACATTATATATAGACTTAAATAGAGAGGATGTCATTTTACCTTTAGTAGACCCTTTCAGCCAACACTTTATCAAAAGGAGAATGTTGGCACATAGAACAAAATAATCAATGACACACTTGTAAATAGAGAGTGAGGAGGGAAAATAGGAACATGATTAAAATAGATTTTAATTGTAAATAATTCCACTTGGTCCACCATCTTAGAGTTTTTGAGGCTGTGTATATTAAATTTTATCAGCCAATGCTCTGTAAGAAAAAGGAACACTTCATCCATTTGATCAAGGAAATATGAGAAATTTTTTCTTCTTTTATACTCTTTTTGGAACCTTTTATTTTGTTTTTAGTTGTCAATTTGTTTACAATTAAAATCTGTTTTAATCGTGTCCCAATTTTTCCCTCCTCATTCGCTATTTTCAAGAGTGTCATTGATTATTTACTTCTATTCGCCAATGTTCAACTTTAATAAAGTGTTGGCCAAAAGGGTCTCCCAAAGGTAAAATGACATCCTCTCTATTTAAGTCTATTTTCTTCTTCTGTGAGTATAGGTCTTTATATATATATATATATATATATATATATATATATATATATATATGTGTGTGTGTAAATACACTCGTCTCGGAAAACCTTTGGTTTCTTGATTTGCCAAATCAATCTCAAAGGAAAAAAAGGTTTTTAAAAAAAGAAAGAGCTATGAACATGAACGTCTGTCGAAAATAATCATACAGCATACAGGTCCAAAGCCCAAAGCAAAAAACCCCGATACGAGTAATCAACTAAAAGCTTTCCCTGACGATCCGCTTAGGTGAAACCTTGGTAGGTTTGTCTGGCTCTTTATGTTTGACTATATATATATATATATATATATATATATATATATATATAGATAGATAGATAGATAGATATTATATATATATGAGTAGCTGTTTATATTTCTGAGATGAGGTATTATGTACACTATTTACATTATTCGGACTATTGTCCTCATCTTTATTGCCATGTTTATCACAACATTTCATCCATTGTACGCTCCAGCCTTCTTCAGGTGGTTGGAATGTCAAACTGAACTCTTTATTTCACTCACTGGGGTAGACCAAGCATAGAAATGAATACAATATGGGAACCAGTAATAAGGAGTGCCAGAGAAAAGTGATAATAACAGCAAAAATTGCAATATGAGCTCTGGTAAAAGAACATGCAATGAAAATAGCAAAAATTGCAGTATTAACACTGGTAAAAAATGGTTGCTGAAGACATTAGGTTTATAATACCCAGAAATTCATACACAGATGTTCTCAAGCACAGTGGATAAAGGCGTTAGTTAGATCCAGTGACAGGACCCAAAGAGTGTGAGTTCAATAAGACAGTGGAGAACTTTGGGAGGAGAATTAACAGGAGATAACTGACATCCATTAGACATGGCATGTGGAACTAAAACAGTCTACCCCAGTGAGCGAAATAAATTTGAAATTCTGGGGTCAGAAACAACTTAAAATTAGGCTAATATTATGGAATATTGTGAGGTTTTTAAAATTTTTCAAAAACATAGATGTATTCTGATTTTTTTTTTGATTTTTTCTTTAAATAATTATTATTTATTTTTATTCCAGATAAAATATATATACAGTGTAACCCGGATATAAGAGAGTTCCGGGTTTCTCTTATATCCGGGTTTGGTCTATTTTGTTTAGGTAAGTATGGGAACACTTCATATAACGCTTTTTACGTACAGAACACTAGTTTATTTAACAGTTATAGACATAAAAAACACAGACAAAAATACATTTTCAATCAGTTTTCAAAATAATTCAATCAAAAATTACTTTTTCTTAAAAAAGTCAGTCATTTTTGATTGTACAGAAATCTTTGTTAACATCATGAACACTTTCATATAGTCCGTAAATCATTTTCAATGCGCCATCAGGATTACTGCTTTTTGCTTCAAAGTAGGCTGTCAGAGTTTCAAGTGCATTCAATGCAGCCAGAGAATTTGGCACTGGTTTATCACTTTCAGAAACTTCAGAACTTACGCTTTCAGCATCATCATCTTGGTCAAAATCTTGATTATCCAATTTTATACCACATGTGATGTCCGTGTCAGTCAGTTCTCCATAACATTGTGTATGGTCGTCGAAGCTGATAAATTCATCAAAATCTGTTTGCTCCATGCTCGATGGTGGAGAAACTTGATCATTTTCGTCAAGTATTTCTTCCACTTCAGCCTGTGATTCAATGACAAAGTCGGCCTTTTTAAAACAATTTTGAATTGTTGACGGTTTGAACATGAAAAGTGCTCGCTTCATCATGTGCATGGCCTTCAAAACAGTTATCTGCTTGGCCACCTCGGACAGCGGCACTGGCGGTGTAGCATCGATCACTGCGATTTGCATTCGAACAAGTTCCTGATGATAATACACTTTGAATGAACGAATAATGCCTTAATCCAAAGGTTGAATGAGACTGGTGGTGTTTGGTGGCATGAACGACAATTTGATGTTTGACAGATTTGTCCCTGGCAGTAAGTTATGACAAGTTGCATTGTCCAAAAACAGAATAATCTTTCGATTTTGAGCAATCATTTTTCGATCAAGCGTTTTCATAACATCAGTAAACACCTGACTAGTCATCCAGGCTTTACGATTAGCGAAGTAAGAAAACGGCAGAGTTTTGACATTTTTAAAGCAGCGTGGTTTTGCCGACTTACCAACAACTACACCTTACTTTTCATTGCCGTCCATGTTTGTGAACTGAAGCATCGTGAGTCTGTCTTTGGGAAGTTTTGTCCCATTTGACTGTTCATCGCCGGCAAATCACAAAGATCCAGACGGCATGGCTTTGTAGAAAATTCCCGTTTCATCACAGTTCCAAACATCTTTTGGATCATATCCACGAAAAAGTTGCGGCAAAATGTTTGTCACCCATTCATTGGCAGAACCGTGATCTGCTGACGTTGATTCGCCGTGAAATTTTTTGAACGAAACGTTATTGGCCTGCTTCCAGCGCATGAGCCAGCCATTGCTCGGTTCAAAATCAACTTCAAGATTTACGGCCAGTTGTGATGCTTTCTGCCTGATGACGTGATCGGTGACAGTAGCTCCATGAGCACATGCTTGCGTAAACCATTGTGTAAGCGCTTCGTTAATGTCCTTGTGCACGGATTGGCGCTTTCATTTGCATGCAAGATCTGAGATCGTTTTCTTTCTTGAGAATTTTTGCTGCTGTTGAATAACCGATTCCGTACTTTTTGGCTGCAGCGGCCAGTTTGAGTTTCCTCACTTTGACATCGTCGATGAGCTCCAACTGTTCAGAAATGCTCAGAGTTTTTCGTTGAGACGCTGACATCACTAATTGCAATAATCTCAAGCAAACGGTTTTCAGTGGCAAAATTAACAAACAGACAAACTTCCGACTCAACAGAACAGTGGGTAAAGTGAAAGTGCTGTCCAGAAAATGCAACAACAAGCAAAGTCGGCAAAAAAGCAGGCAGCGCTACCCTTAGACACACAAAGCAAAATCATAAGGTAGAGGATGTCTCCTACAGACACAGATTGGACACACCGTGTCTCTAGACTAGTCAAGATTAAGTCATTGAACTTCACTCTCTCTCTAACTGACCTCTGTTTGACCGATTTATGACATCACACTATCACTCAAAATGAACTCTCTTATATCAGGGAGGACGGGACCAGAGAAAATCTCTCTTATATCCGGGTTACACTGTATTATGATAAATAAATGAAAATGCTAAGGTGTTCATCTCCAATTTGTACCCAGTTTCTACACAACGTTTAGAGTCCTGATAGGGCAAGAAAGCACCATTTGAAATCTTACATAACTGTGATGGTGTGAACATGACACCATCACAGTTATGTAAGATTTCAAATATCTAAGGTAGCAGTGAATGTGTTAAATATCTGATTGGGTATCTATTTAGAATAGAAGTTAACAAGTCTGGCCTATATAAGTGCTCCATTTTGATCACCTTGTGCCAGACTAAGCTAAGTATGTATAGACATTAAATTATAACTTAAATAAATGTTTTTACACACTGCATTAATAAAAAATAATTAAAATAAGGAACTTTGAGAAGAAGCAAGCAGACGACATTGTTGGAAAATATCGACAACTGGGGGTAGAGAGATGTTTTAACTCTAAAGGTTGCAATAAAAGAGATTTGCACTTACCTGATTTTTTGGGCGGAGTATTGGTCTTGGCAGGCTGCTGTGGTGGCTGGGCCGTCTGTTTCACGGGACTAGATTTTCGTGTGGTCACTCCTCCTTCTTGCAATGTCAAGAGGGCACTGCTGGCTTGCACTGATAAGAAGAAGGAGAAACACAGGATGTCAAGTTAACATAGAGCTCTGACCATTACAACAATAGAAAAGGTTCTTTTTATAAAACTTAAACGCTTTTTTAAACATTGTTATAATACATACCATATTTGATGGTATATAACACCAAACAAAAAATTTTAAAAATATATCTCAGAATGTATAAGCAAAGTTGAGGTCTATGGCAACCTAAAGTTTACCTAGATACTGTAGATGACTAGTACTTGTACCTAGCTTAACTTGTAATATTAAATGCAAATGGAGTTAAGTCTTATATACAAAGTTGTGGTATCTGGTAGCCTAATTGGAACGACTTAAATAAATTGGTCCATCTATTAAAAAAAATATGGAAAAATGTTTTGTTTTTTTTTTTCCAAATAAATTTTGCAGATTAGCATTTTTTAGACCTTACTTCAGCTGCAATAGTTGTCAGAATGAAAAAATATTGAATTTTTATCAGTTTAGAAAGGTGGACTGTTTATAATATCAATATAGTGTAAAATTGAACTGAACCCTTTATTTCACTCACTAGGGTAGACTGTTCTAGTTCCACGTGCCATGTCTAATGGATGTCACAGTTATCAGTTATCTCCAGTTAATTCCCCTCTCCAAGTTCTCCACTACTTTAACCAGGTATTGAACTTACACACTTTGGGTCCTGTCACTGGATCTAACTAATGCTTTTATCCACTGGGCCATGTGTCCTTGAGGACCCAAAGAGTGTGAGTTCAATACCTGGTTAAGGCGGTGGAGAACTTGGAGAGGTAAATTAACAGGAGATAACTGACATCCATTAGACATGGCATGTGGAACTAGAAGTCTACCCCAGTGAGTGAAATAAAGGGTTCAGTTTGATATTCCAACTACTTGAAGAAGGCCAGAGCATACAACAGCCGAAACATAATAAATATGGCAACAAAGATGAGGGCAATAGTCTGAATAATGTAAATAGTGTACATAATACCTCATCTCAGAAATATACACAGATAATGTAAAAGTGATCACTAATTTTTAGAGAGTTACTGGACCTAGCTGTTTTGCATACAAAAAAAAACAAAAAAAACAGATATTTTTGTGGAGTGGGATACAAAAAGATTTATTTTATATAAAGAACAAACAGACATATACACATTTTTAATTAAGGAACAAAAATTTAAATATATTAACAAAATTATGTATCTGTTTATTCTTCATTTAAGATAAATAATAATTAATCTCAAATGTTTATGCATGTGCATCCCAAAAAATCCCATACCAAAGTTTTCCAAAAGATTTTTTTTTTTAAATTTAAAAAAAAAGGTACAAAACATTCAGAAAATTTAAAAACCAAAAGGTACATATTAGTGATGTTAGCATGGTTTCAAATTTGACATTTGTAAATAACAGTGACATGACTGAGCATAAGGTTAATAATGCTGTAAATGTCAGGGATCAATTGGACATTGCATAAATATTATAAACAGGACCCCCTATTCTTAATAAAAAAAAAATTTTAAAAACTCAACATTTTTCAATTCTGACAAATATTGTGACTTTTTTTTTTTTTTTAATCATTTCAGCCCAAGCAAGGCAATAAAGCCACTAAGATGCAGGAAATTACTGGTTGTGAAAGAATATAAGAAAAGGAAAACATTATTAAAGAGAGAGAACAATAAAACAAGAATTAAGACAAAAAATAACAATTAACATTGCATTTAAATTTTTCAAGATAAAAGTTGACTGGAAAGCAAGAATCCCAAAGAGAATTCCACAGGTGAGAAGTGTGAGAGAAGAAACTGTTAGCATAGAACTTAGTTACATTTAGCTATTTCAAATGTAAAATCATGAAATCTTGCCACCAAATTCATAAAGTGTAGGCAACATAGAGGAAAGTAATATTTATTTTGTATAAAATACAAAAATGTGGCACAAGGCCAAAAGGAGGGATAGGAGAAAGCTGGTTTTCTTCTGTCTTATAATTAAACTGGCCTAAATTACTGACCCAAACATATCATAGTATTTCTTAGACCAAAACAACACATTCTTATCTACCATTCTTACTACAGCCACCATAATACCTCAAAGTCTCTAATCAGTCCTATCTAGTCCCCATATGTACAATGTTTTGTCCATAGGGGAATGAAAAACAAAACGACAATTTAAAAATCTAACCCCAATGTGTTTTTACCATAGAGGAAAGTTCATCAGAACAATTCCCATGAAAATATTTACAGAAAAGGAATAGGGAAGCTACATTACGGAGGTGGAAAAGTGACTGAAGCTGAGATGCCAGGCCAGAACCAATAACATTGCAAATTCTTCTTTGGATTCTGACAATTGTCATTGCTTGACGAAAGTCTAATGAAATGCTAATCTAGAAAAATTATTCACTGGAAAAATTAATCCTATTTTTTATGAGTGGACCACTCTATTTAAGTAGTGCCACCTAATGTCTACCAAAATGTAGTAAGTGACCAGTACTTATACCAAGCCTAACTTCATAATACTGTAATATTAAATGTAAACACGAAAGCCTGGTGTATAAAGTTTAGGTTTCAGGAGACTAATGCCAAAAACTACAAGTACCTACTTGCACCAATGATCACTTCATAATACTGTAATAGAAAAATATAGACAGAGGACTATTCTGTATATGAAGTTGAGGTATCTTTTAGGGTTAGTCTTTATCCAGAAAGTATAGATTACCAGAACTTGTACCTAGCATAACATCATAATACTGTAACATTAAATATAAATTACAGGAGGGTCTTAGATGTGTAGTTGGGGTATCTGATAGGCTAATGTTTGCCCAGATGCCATACAATTATTTGCGACAAGCCTAACATCATAATCCTGTAACATTAAATATAAATTACAGTAGGGTCTTAGATGTGTAGTTGGGGTATTTGGCCATTGGGCTAGACTATGCTTAGTCCTTGGGAGACATGTTTGGTCAGGTGACCAAGGAGGATAAGGCTCAAGTGTAATTTCAAGGAAGTTGGAGAAATTTCCACACTCCTTGGGCAGTGATGGTGAGAGGTACTCACACAAAGCAGGAAGGAGGAGGCCCAGGTAGAATTCCAAGGAGGGAGGAGGGACTCCTGCATATTTGGACATTTGCAGGGAGATCCCTGATTAATAGTTTGGTGAGCACTGGCATACCCAGAGCACATCATACCCCACCCCAGCCTTTGAGCATGCATCCATAAAAACAGAATGCCGTGTAGATGCAGAATCAGAGACAGCAGAGACACCGCGGACAGACTACCACTTTGCCTGATCTCATGTAACTTGCCACCCTGAAGAAAAAACCTTCGATTTAAAGCCTTGTTCCAGAAGTCTCATTCCAAAATCATAACAGTGTGTCACGATAATTGGGAAGGGTTGAAAATTATTGCATGGAGAGTATAGGCATGCTTAAGTCATCAATAACTGCACCATCAACTTTGTATCAAGGAAGTGTATATAAATATTTTTTTCTTTTACCCAATTTATTTTATTCTTTCGTGTGACTTTACTATGATTGGACCAAACCAAATCATCGATTCCAGTCAGCCATTCAGTCTTGCAATCAATTGACACAACTTGGGGGGAGACGTGACGAGCCAAAGCAATCAACTCTACAATCAGCTGAGGGGATCGAATTTGAATATGGAGTGGCCAAGGTAGACGTCATAGTTAACTAAAAACTATTTATTAATTACAAATGGAAAGCCCTGATTAATAGTTTGGGGAGCACTGGCATACCCAGACCACATCATGCCCCACCTCAGCCTTTGTGCATGGTTCCATAAAAACAGAATGCCATGTAGATGCAGAGACAGAGATGGCGGAGACACTGTGGACAGACTACAGAGAGAGCAGAGAACCACCACTTCGCCTGATCTCAAGATCGGAAGAAAAAACCTCCAACTTAGAGCCTTGTTCCAGAAGTCTCATTCCAAAATCATAACACCAGTGTGTCGCAATAACTGGGAAGGGTTGATAATTATTGCATGGGGAGTATAGGCATGCTTAAGTCATCAATGACTGTACCATTAATTTTGTATCAAGGAAGTGTATATAAATACTATTTTTTTCTTTTACCCAATTTATTTTTTTTCTTCTTTTGTGTAGACTTTACTCTGACCGGTCCAAACCAAATCATCGATTCAGTCGACCATTCGGACCAAATCAGTCTTACAATCAATTAATCACAACGTAGGGCGAGACAAGACTTAGGCCGAAACGATCACCTCTACAATCAGTCGAAGGGATCGAACTTGAATATGGAGCTGCCAGGGTAGACATCATAATGTTGTCTTTTTAACAGACATGTGTGATGAAAAGTCGATAATTACTGAAAAGGTCTCAGCTAAATCCACATTCCAATATCTGACTAAACGAGCAAACATCAGCGTTTCTTTTATACATTTTTAAAAGTAGTGCCAACAACTTACATCGTGTATCATCTTTTCGTTTCTTTTTTGCAGAAGGCCCTAAAAGGTCTTCCCCGGACACAATAACTTCAACTGCAGTAGTATCCGCTGGAGTTACACTTCCTTCAGATGATTGTTGGTAGATTGTTATCAAATTATGTTCTGGTACAGGAGTAGCTGAAAAGAAAACAGAACAAATATTTTAAAATGCTTGCTTGAGAACTGAATAAAGAATTCTATTAATAAATGACTGCTTCAATAATCAGTATATCGAGTTAACCAAAAGGATGTGTTTTAATTATTTCACCCCGAACAAGGCAATAAAGCCACTAACATGCAAAAGTGAAAGAATCTGAGAAAAATCATTATTAGGGAGAGAGGACAATAAAAGAACAAGAATTGAGGAGATAGATGATGATTGACATTGCATATAAATTTCTGAAGATCAAATTTGATTGGAAGGCAAGAAGCCAGAAGAGATTACCACAAATAAGAAGTGTGAGAGAAGAAACTTTTGGGACTGTCCTCCTTGGCAACACCAATTTTATGATTCTGGAAATAAAAAGAGCATTTTATTTACTGGAATCAAAATAGCGCAGAAATCTCAATCACTATTCAAGAATTTCTTATATTTCCTTTGTCCAATTTTGGCTGGGGACAATGGGTATTAATAAATTAGCTTAAAAGGCGCCCTATCAGGCGACATTTAAGCTAGCTCATGCTGAGGACTCTTTTTTTTACAAAAATGCTCAACCTGTACAAGGCCCAAGAGCCATTCAACGTAGAGGGTGAGTGACTGAGACATAAATTTTATGAGGATATATGGAGAAGTTAACCCTAAAGTTAGCATAGAACTTACAGTTAGATTTAGTGTTATCTTCTTTTTTTTGTCATTAGAGGACATGAGAAGAGTTTATTTTGAATTTCATTAAAATTAATGTCACGTGATTATTCTGTTGTTAAATAATGGTCTATTATTTTTTAAAGAATTGTATTTTCCTCTGATTTCTTCATTTTGACCTTAAGATCAGATGGTAGACAAAACAAAGGAAGTCCTTTTTGACTGGTTAAAACTAGCATGGGAAGGTTAGAGAGATAGAAAGTTATTTCAGTAAGCTTTTACATCAAAGATCAGACATGGTTATTTTGTGCCCCAGGGAACTTGCTCTCCATTGGGGGTGATAAAGCGACTCCACTAGCTAGTTAAAAATGTACACATCAACATGTTTAATAAAGTAGTAAGTAAAAATCCCTTTTATTGAAGTTCTTACTTTATCTCCAAACTAAAAGAACAACTAGCGATCTAGTTTTTTATTTTTTTATTTCTAATATTCTCTCAAATACAATAATCCTTTGTGTCATAGTGGCTTTATTGCCTTGCTTGGAGTAAAATGATTAAAAAAATACAAAAACAAGGATGTTTTCTCACCGAGTGTATATAAGCTCTACAGCAAATTGATACTAGGAGATCTAGAAGTCCTACCAGGATTTATGATTGGCAGACATAATCTTAACATCAAATATGCAGATAACATTAGGTTGATGGCAGACTAAGAAAGAAAACTAAAAGAACTATTAGACAAGGTAGTAAAAGAAAGCAAGAAGTAAGGACTAACCATTAACCATAATATGATCACTGAAGTTAAACAACATTGGGCCTGGTCAGTCCAGTACATATATACATTTAATA
Organism: Acanthosepion lycidas; assembly: GCA_963932145.1. Taxonomy (NCBI): domain Eukaryota; kingdom Metazoa; phylum Mollusca; class Cephalopoda; order Sepiida; family Sepiidae; genus Acanthosepion; species Acanthosepion lycidas. Next base: position 1,290,035 of record OZ010609.1, on the reverse strand, counting down.
AATTGTGTATTTGGGCAGCAATCCCAGTTTTAAAACAAATTTTTTTTTCTGGATGTTGTAGACAGTTTCATGCTTTAATGAAATCTTTGGGCTTCATTGTGTTCAAGCTCTGGCCTGAAGATTGCATTGAAACCTGAAACAGACTAACACCACTTAGTGTGGACCTAAGTGTCTACTTTCACACTTGTATGTGTGTGTGTGTGTGTGTGTGTGTGAGTTGGCTGCTGACTCCTATAAACTCATCTGCCCTTTGACAGTTCTTGTTTTTTGTCCTGTGGTGTGACATGTCACCCTCCTTCCCAGCAGAAAAGCTAGTGGGGGAGTTGGATTAAATGGCAACCATTCAACTGTGCAGCAGGATGTACTGGGTTACAGGTTACTAGCAGTAGGCCTAAACCTGACCTTCAAAAATTTAAATGCAACACTAATCACCATCTACTGTCTTCCTGAATCTAGGTTTTTATTGTCCTTTCTCCTCAATAACAATTTCTTTCATTCTCAGTAACCTCTAGCATCTTTGTGTCTTTATCACCTTGCTTGGGGTGAAATGATTCTTTCTTTAAACTTACCTGCTGAATCAATGTTAATATAATATGCAAATTCTTCAGCAAGTTTCTCATCACTAGCAAATGCACAAATGCAAGCATAAAAATGAACACATCTTTTGGGACTGTCCTCCTTGGCAACACCAATTTTATGATTCTGGAAATAAAAAGAGCATTTTATTTACTGGAATCAAAATAGCACAGAAATCTCAATCACTATTCAAGAATTTCTTATATTTCCTTTGTCCAATTTTGGCTGGGGACAATGGGTATTAATAAATTAGCTTAAAAGACGCCCTATCAGGTAACATTTAAGCTAGCTCATGCTGAGGGCTCTTTTTTACAAAAATGTTTAACCTGTACAAGGCCCAAGAGCTATTCAAGGTAGAGGGTGATTGAGTAAGAGGCAAATTTTATGAGGATATGTGGAGAATTTAACCGTAAAGTTCAACAGGTTAAGATTGTATAAAATCTTAAAAGCATTACTTTTGAACTGTTATGTTTGGAGTTGAATTACTGAAATGTTATCGCAAATACTCGCCTGTACACTCAAATCATTTTTTGCATTTCACCCCCCCCCACAACTCCCGTTTTCAAGCACGCCGACATAATGGCTGAGCCATCACTGCCCCTTACATCTTAGTAAGAAGTCAGCAAAAGACCAAATGAAGAGACTTCAGGAAACATCCTTTTGACAGTCGGTTCCACAAAGCAGTGCTTTATGGGGTAGAAGCTACTTGAGTGGAACTTACATCTCACCAACAGAATACAAAAGGAATAAGAATGGTTTGCTACAATGTGCATGGTATGGCAGGTCTTAGCCGTGAAGGTCATATCTCCTTTTTTGTGCCTGTGCCTAAGACATCTCTTCCCCTGTGTGCAAGTCATCATTCGCCCTTTATGGTAGTGCGCAAAACGTTTCTCTTAAAAACTCTTTAATCTATATCAGTGATTCTCAAACTTTTTTTACCCATGGACCACTTTTAATTTTAATTTTTTTTTTTTTTTGGTGAACCCCCATGATTATTCAATGAAAAAACAGTTTATTTTATTTTTTATTAATAGATAAGTATAAGAATAAACTTATCTATTAGTAAAAAATAAAATAAGCTCTTTTGTAAACTTTAGAAATCGTAAATGTATATGCTTTATTTTGAAGTAAAACAAATTTAATGAAAATAAACTTGTATTCAGTAAAATAACTCATAATAAGCCATTTTAAAATGGACCCTCTCTGGACCTCGGTAATGTTACATGGACCCTGGTTGAAGACCACTGATCTAAATGAATATTGCTTGCTACATGGGATCAGACATTCAGTGAATATGGTTTACAAAATGGGATCTGGCATATTAATGTGTTGTATCCTTAAAGAAGGTTACAAATAGACAAAGGTGGTACTCGAGTGAAAGGAACAGCAACACAGGTATAGATGAAAGAAAGAGAGGTTTATTGTAAAAGAGAATACACTACTGAAAGACAGGGTATTGGTTAGCAAGCTAGTAATTCCCAAAGCAAGTCCGCCAGGTATATCCTATGCTTACTGATATAGTTGGTCCACATATGCGATAGGGAGTGTGGGACATTCCATTACAACATAATGCATACTGCTTGCTACACGTGGTATGTGACACAAAGAATAGTTTGGTGTATGTTGCATACTGCACAATGAATAATGCTCGATATGGGTGATCTGATGCACAATCAATACTGGCTAATGCAGGATATGTTGCATAATACAGTTTGCTACATGTGTCATGTCACAGAATGTCTTGCTAGATAATGTCTAACATATTAAACAAGGTTACTAGATTTTAACTAATTTCAGCTTCATATTTACAGATTGCAATATCTATCAGAGAGATGAAATTAAAATTTTTATTATTTCACTATTCCAAAATTTTATCAGTAGATAGCTATTAATGTCAACAACTGAGCACAAATAGTTATTAATTTAAAAAATGAGTAATTAATGTATAATATTATCCATATCTACATGTACAAGAACATCGTTTTTGATAAAAGTTAAAAAAATAACATTAAATACATAAAAAATGCGTATATTATCAAAAATTCCTTTTTCTACAATATAGCTATTTGTGCTGTTATAATGCTTATTACCTTAATAATAATAATAAATTTTTTTTTTAAACTTTAAAGTATATTTAAACACATCTCCTGAGCTGTTACATTGAAATTAGTTAAAATCAAGTTTCTAAAACAATAAAATTTTTATGCTTAATGTGAATTACATTTTGTTTCACAAATGTAGATTTTTTTTCTTAAAATCCTTTTTCTGATAACACAAATTTATCAGAAAAATATGCCAAAATATTTTTCCAAATTATCCTCTCTCTCTTATATACCTAGACATCATCACAACATCCAAAAATTAGACCACTTTCACCAGCAAAAGCTTCATTCAATCTTGAACATCAAATGGAATTAATATATGACCAACACCAAAGTCCTGGAAAGAGCCAACAATCAAAGCATCGAATCACTGATCATTAAACACCGTCTTTGATGGTCAGGACATGTAGTAAGAATGGAAGAGCCAAGGTTTCCACATCAAGTCTTATTCAGTGAGCTGACTTCAGGGAAATGACGACAGGGTTTCCCTCTTTGAAGATACAAGAACCAACTCAAAACAAAACTGAAAGCCACAGGAACCTAAATCATTTGAAACGCAAGTGCAAAACCGTACCAACTGGTGATGTTCCATCACCATCAGAAACAAAAACTTCAAAAGCGACCAGAAGAGAAAAGGAAGAAGTCAAATGATAAGAGAGAAAGGCTCAGCAAAATCAACCTTGTCCTCCACCAACATTACGATGCAGTCAGTGGCATCGGTTCTTCCATGTAAGAATTGGTCTACTTAGTCATCAACACCATCATCATAAATGAGGCAATCAGAAAAGAAAAAAATTAAATTCTTGGATACAAGGTAAAGCCACCCCTGACAACAACTATATATATATATATATATATATATATATATATATATATATATATATATATAGTTTTTTAAAAACTTTCAGTCTGAAAAGATGAATATAACTATATTCATTAAATAAATTATAACCAATATGGATTTTTAAGGTGTTTTCTTAATTTATCATTATATATTGGTCTGTAACCAAGCTCTCATTGGATTAATGTCCTCCTTGGAATTATCCCTACCAATTTGTAATTGGTAGGGATAATTCAAATTACAAATTGGTATTATATATATATATATATATATATATATATATATATATATATATATATATATATATTGGTAAATGGAGTGTCAAAAGGACAGTTTTCCCATTGACATTGCTATTATTTTAACTACCTTCACTCTTCAGCAATGTTTAAGGTTTTAAAAAATGATGATTAGTATATTGCAATAAAACCTAAATATATAGTTAAAGTGAATTTATAAATTTTTTTGTTCTTGAGAATTTACAAAAATGCTAACCCTAAAACTAAATTAATTATATATATATATATATATATATATATATATATATATATATTATATATTATTATTATTTTTCATTAGTCAAGTTTGCTTTCATTTGTTTTTTAAAACGGTAGTAGCAGTAGCAGCAGCTGCCACAAAGTTACCTCCCTTTGGTATTTTTTTACGACATCATAAAATTAGTTTATGAACTTTTACCAAACAATTTTTGTACTCTTTTGAATATTTATTATACAGGTGGCCGGTGGAAAATTTTTCCATGTGAAAGTGGGTGATGATGCAAAAAAAGTTTAGGAACCCCCCCTAGTCTAAAGGAAGGGGGTATTCAATTGTAAACCATCAGATAAGTTAAATTAGAAAAGATGAAGTAATAAATTTATTTTATTAACTAAGTTAATAAATAAATGTGTTAATTTTTTTAAATGCTTAATTTTATTAACAATGTTAAAGGAAAATATTATTCTTTTATACAAATGGGTTATTTTTTTATTTTTTTTTTTAAATCATTTCACCCCAAGTAAGGCAGTAAAGCCACAAAGACATGAGGGGTTACAGAGTATGAAAAACTCTGAAAAAAGAAAAGAAAAACATTATTAAAAAGAGAATCCAATAAAAGAACAGGAATTAAGAAGATAGAAGATGACAACACTGCATTTAAATTTTTGAAGATCAAATTTGACTGGAAGGTAAGACACCAGAAGAGAGTTCCACAAGTATGAAGGGCAAGAGAAGAAACTCTTAGCATAAACTTATGGCTACATCGAACTATTCATTATGTTATTGACGAACTTAAAGAAGATATTGTTCACTTTAGATTTTACCAATTTCTCAATACACTGTCACCAAACCTTTCTCATTATATAAATTCTTGTAGGGAGTCATTTATAAAATGAACACATTAAAAACAGTATAAATAGCTAGCAATGGGTCCCCCACAAACAGAGGAAGAATGACTCAGGTTCTAATGTCTACTGATCTTAAACATCCTCCCAAGTAATCAAGGCTTACAGCCACACCACGTTGAAACACCAGTGATAATACAGTAATTACAACTTACATGGCAGTTGTTTAGCTAATGTCCGAGATGGCTTAGTACCATCTACTGATCATTAGTTTCAATAGTATCTCTTGAAAACAAATCTGGCTAATGAATGACATAATTTTTTTTTCTAAGCTTCTTATTAAATGTCATATACTGGAAGAATTCTCAAGAGTGTCCAACTTATTACAACATCATACCAGTTCCTTTATGATCACCAAAGTGAAGTAACGTCAAGCCTGGTCAGTAACTAAATGGGTAACTGCTTGAGAATACCAGGTATTGTAAGTCTGGATGTGCAGGTGATGTAATGCTTGGAATTGTTAATTAGAGGGCTGAGTTCCAATTCCAGTCAGGTTTGTTATATTGATTTACGCATAAATACCATTGGGAAAGTTACAAATCCACTTCTCCTAAAATCCAGTTACCATAAATAAAATAATATCACCTGCTGAATTATTTTAAAATTATTATTAAGTGAGGTGTTTGTAAGAGGTTGGGGTAGTTATTATTATTATGACACAAATCAGAGAACGTGACCAAGAACAAGCAAATCAAGATCTTATGGGATTTCAACATCCAAACAGACTGTATCCTTGAGGCCAGTGAAGCCAACATCAGTGTCGTAGAAAATGTTTCCCCTTCAATGTGGTTGGTTGTTCCTGGTGGCCATAATCTGAAGGTCAAAGAAATTGAAAAGCTTAAAATTTACACTGATCCCTGGATCAAGATTGTCAGAATTGATTCCTAAAGGAACCCCCACGCCATGCGAACATATTTTCATTACAATAAATGAAACCTAAATGCACCTCTGCTTCTTAATTTTTCTATTAAGTCACAGTATTAGAAGTGTGGAGTTTTTCAAACACTCTGTTTAAAACATTATAGATATATCTTTTAGTTCTTAATTTTCTTCTTATATCTTCTGTTGAATGTTCTTTCTAGTTTTTATAGGATATATAAAATTGATTTTAAAAAAAGTCCACTGGATAAAAGCGTTGGTTGAAGAAATCGAGTGACTTGACCCAAAGAGTTGTGAGTTCAATACCTGGCCACAGCAGAGGTGAACAAAAACTCGGAGAGTTGAGTTACTAAAGGGAAATAACTGAAACTGAGATATCCAGAAAAGGCATGACATGTGGAACTAGAACAATCTACTCCAATTGACTAAATAAAGGGTTTGGTTTGAAATTCTAATGTATATCATGAAAAAGGCCAGAGCATGCAACAGCCAAAAAATCATGAATATGACAATATAGATGAGGACAACAGTTCAAACAATATAAATAGTGTAAATAGTTACAATACCACATCTCAAAAATCAAGACAGATCCTGAAGAAGGCCAGAGTGTACAATGGTAGAAACATTGTGAATATAACAATAAAGATGAGGACAACAGTCTGAATTATATAGTGTAAATAGTTACAATACCTCATCTCAGAAATATAGACAGATCCTGAAGAAGACTAGAGCATACAATGGCTGAAACATTGTGAATATGACAATAAAGATGAGGACAATAGTATGAACAATGTAATTTTTAATTTTTTTTTTAATTCTAAGCAATAAACAAAGTTACTGTGATCTTTGCATACGTTTCCAACACTATTATTATGAATTTACTATAGTCATGTGCTTGTAATTCACACAAATATAACTAAAACCAGAAACTCCTTGCAGTCATTTGTCAGGGGTATTCAGAAAGCTACTTGACTAGGCATGAAAATTTGACTTGCCACTTGTCAGGTGTTCAAAACTGCTCACAAACAGAGGGTTAAAAATCATTTATAAGCTTCAGAAAAAAATAAATAAATACAGGTTTAATTTTATGCTAAAAGAAACATCAAAGTTATGTAATTTAGAGTTTCTTTGAGTTTAAACAGCAATTTGAAATTGAACCAAACAACACTAAATGTGTTGGACTATGGCCATTGCTGGCCTAGAGAGTGTCAGATTAGAGAAATACAGCTGTAGATTTCAGACATTATAGAGAGAACAGCCATTTCTTCTGCTTATAGAGGGAAGGCTGCTCAGACTTAATATAAATGGTGTCAAGAATTCTCAGATAGTAATATTATGCAATCTAGCATTCATTCTAAAATTGCACAATAAACACAAATTGTATGATCTGGAAAAGTGTCCCATCTATTTGCGATTACCATGGATAGGCGAAGTTAGCAATAGATTTGCAAGGCAAATCTCTCAAAGTACTTTGTCATTTTTTCTTCCAATCCACAGCTTGTTTTCACCTTCCAACCTTCTGTTGAAATCCATTCATAAAGATGTTCTGTTCTGCACATACATCAGATTAGTTCAGCAATTTATAATTACAAATGTCAATGGGATGCCAGATATACCGACAGAAATAATCATAGTTTAAGGATTAAGATTAACTAGCACATACCAGTTAAAATTCATTGAGAGGAGTATGAAAATTTTCATATGCTTGTTAACACATTTGGTTCTGCAATTGTCGGACATTTAATAAATGCTCGTTGATTTTGTTTAGCAGCATATCAACCTCTAGGGCTTATTTAATGCTGAAATCTAAATATTTTGAACACATACTATAAATAGGTATTGCTGGTAGTTTTATTATAAATAAGTATTGTTAGTAATTTTACTATAAATATGTATTGTTGTTTTTTTTATATAAAAATGTATTTTTATTCTTTCATAATGTTTTGTTTTTGTTTGGGAGTTCACTATTTGCCATTAGCTGGAACCCTAACAGGTGCTACCACCCAAGGTATGGGTGGACCTGGAAACAATAGCAATTAATAGCAATTCCATGCTCCTTAAAGCCTTCAATCACCTGACAGAGGCCTTGTTGATGGATGTAGTTTATCGTCATATCCAGGATTACCTTAATAAATCATCCAATTTGTGCCTTGTCTTTCATCAGAGAATTTTTCACCATAATTAACAGAGTGTATTCCAATTTCCATTTGAGAGTTCCCCAGAGCAATTGTAGATTTCTTTTACTTTATATTATACAGGAAATATGTCCTAATTAAAATTTTCAATTGGTATACAAATGGAAATTGTTTGAAAAACAAGTATTTTTGCTTTCTCAGTTCTGCTTGCATTCAAATAAGATGAATTTGCAATTAGAACTGTGATGATGAAAAAAGGAAAAAAAAAAGGCTTTGACTACCATTTACCAGACACATGATTCTGAAGATAAACAAGAGACTGAATAAAACAATTGAGAAAATGGATTAAGCCTAACTGACTTTTAAAATAACGATGAAAACTTATCACAAAATTTTGACTCAGACCTCATTGAACAATTAGATCACCATAATTAAACTATTGTTACTAATCTATCTACCACTGTCAACTGGTTGAATATTATTGCTTATTGAATTCGGATCTAGCAGTATAATAGGGAAGGTTATCTTATTTGAATTATTAGTTACTATTATGTTTTCTTTGAATTCATTCTTTGCTACTGTAATTATCAACACTGTATGTGTTTTTAGCAAAATTCCATTTAGTCAACTGCTATATTCAAGTTGTCTGGTAATCAATAGTGATGCTAATTTTTCAAACATATTTTAAAATGCCTTGAAAGATACACTATTTACATTATTCAGACTATTGTCCTCATTTTTGTTGCCATATTTATTACGTTTCTGCCGTTGTACGCTCCGGCCTTCTTCAGGTGGTTGGAATGTCGAACTGAACCCTTTATTTAACAGGAGATAACTGATAACTGACATCCATTAGACATGGCACGTGGAACTAGAACAGTCTACCACAGTGAGCAAAATAAAGGGTTCAGTTCAACATTCCAACCACCTGAAGAAGGCCGGAGCGTACAACAGCCGAAACAATGTAATAAATATGGCGACAAAGATGAGGACAATAGTCCCAATAATGTAAATAGTGCGCATAATACCTCATCTCAGGAATATAGACAGAGCCTTGAAAGATATTGTGGGTAACATAAATTAACTGTAATTACATTAAATATAACTGCTGTACATATGTTTAATATCAACTCCATTTAGTCAACTGTTTTATTAATGTCACTATCTTCCTTCATGACCATAGGGCACAGTTAAGGTTATTCAAGCCAAAAAATAAAAATAAAAAGCAGCACTTGTACCTATACCTTACCTTAAATGCTTTACAGCTACACTGGAATTTGTATTCTGGCTGTGACCGATTTCGAGTGGTTTCAAAGAATGCAAAATGCAAAAAACCCAATGGTTGCTTCTGACTGGCCTTGCATTTAACCACCATGATGTTCTTAGTCACTCGTTGGACAAGTGGGCCTGTAATCTCCGTGGCCATAATCCAAATCTCTTGCTTTGTCTCATTGGTTACCTGAAGAGAGTTCAATGCAGAGTTTTTAAGGATAAGAGGCATAGCCTCTTGCTCACATTCAATAGCCGCCTTAATGTGTAAACATGTTTGGTCTGTCAGGCTAATCTGTGTGGTCCGACTGCAGCTGTCAACATAACAGCGAGATGCCTGTGATAAAACGCTTGGGCTGACCTCAGAGGCTGGATTGCCATCAATGTCCTGCACAAAAGGCAGCTGAACAAAGCCCCTATAGTCTGGTCCTCGGTCGCGGAGTCTGACTGAAAAAACCTGTTCGGTAGAACCAGTGATGATCTTCACTGCATCAGCACTATGGCCACGTTTCCGTTCTTTTTCTTTAAACACGACATCGCAGGACTTGTTCTTACAGCTAATGCCTCGTGTCCCATTGTATGTTCCACATTTCGGGCACTTACGAACACCACGCAATGTAGGCTTGCCAAGGTCTCCAAAAAGAGCCTTGAATTTATCGGGCGTAGTCATGGCGAGTCATGTAGACACACAATTGATGGAAAAGAAAAGCCTAGGGTAGGAAGAAATTTAAAAATATGTAAAAAGAAAAAACAAACATTGAAAATATGTATATTTCATGGCATATAACACATTATTATAAAATCTAATGTTTTAAAAAGTAACTATTTTTTATACCAACTGAAGTAACATATTATACAGGGTGCATTCAAAAAGTATTCATCTTTATTTTTTCCTGCCAAAACTAATGTTGTATAGGCAAAATCCTTTCGGTGGGAGGTGATGCCATGCTTCCTGTGTGTGGGTGAAAATTTTCTCACCTGTAGGCCATGTCAGTTCCCAGTTGTTATGCCTAGGGTACAGAAATGTAGTGTATGCTCATCATATTTTTTTTTCTCATGCAAGATGACCAAACACATTAAGCAGAGATATTGCATCAAGTTTTGCTAAAATTTTGGTGATACTCAAGCTCAAACCATCCAGAAAATTCAGCAAGCCTTTGACAATGATGCCATGGGCAAAACTCAGATCAAAGAGTGGTACATAACTGCTTCAAACATGATCACGCCTCAGTGAAGAGAGCGAGGGTTAGGGTTAGGCAGACCATTCTGAGGAGCCAATTGAAAAGATTTGGTGAATAGTCATGAAGATGGTCATGCAACAAACCAGGAAATTATTCACAAAGTGGGATTAAACTCAGGATCAGTTCATTCCATTTTAACAGAGGATTTGCACATACAAAGTGTCAGCAAAATTCTTCACCAAGGTGCTAATGGAGCAATGGAAGCAACTCTGCATGGAAATCACTCAGGACACACTGGACTGTGCAAACTATGACCCAGATTTCATGAAGTCCATCATCACTGGTGATTAGACATGGGTTTATGGTTATGGAAGCAATTTGAATCACGAGACGAAATTATGAAAAAAAGCAATGGCCAAGCTCCATAGTGTTCTAAGGGCGTTACCAACAATGGGAGAAGTGTGTGAACTCCCAAGAGGAAGATTTTGAAGATAATTAAAGTAAAATTTGTGAAATGTACAAAATTGATTTTTTTATGCCCACTTTTTGAACACACCTTGTATTGCAGTAGTAAAAGAACATTCCAAATTCCAAATTTCTTTAAAATTTGAATAAACTTTATCCAAGTCGTTAAACATCCTGTCAATGGGGCCTAATATACACCAAATGCATCCTCTACCGATGGATAACCTCTCCATAAAAGGGAACACCTACCTGGAGGATGCTTGCAGATAAAACTTGACCAATGCTTAAGTACAAACTCAAGTGTAAACCTAACTAACGTTTACCCACAGACTCAAGTATAATAATAATAAAAAAAACAAATTTCAACATGAATCCAACAAGGGTTGATATACCATAAAATCCACCAAGCAAACAGTTAAAATTTTCTACCTAGATTCTTTTCTTCTGTGCTTTAAACATTATCACTTTTTGTTTCTTCTACTGAAATGTTGTGTTCAAGAATTTTAACTTTAAAACTTCAGGGAGAAGTTGCTATTATGACATTGACATGATCAAGTTTCAAAAGTTAGATAATTATAAAAAGCACTTTTAGCAAATTTTTGTAACATTTTTGTTCTTTTTAACTTATCATCATGGTGTTCTTTACTAAATGCCAAGTCATAGTGCAACTCACACCCAAAACCAGAAGCCTATCTCAAATCTCATCACTCTACTGTGAGTAAAGAACTTTAGATTCGGTTTGGGTTTGTGGTAGTTCACTGCTGTAGTTGGCTAAAGAAATTTTTGCTTTTTACATTTGGAATGACTTTAGCTTATTTAATTGAAGTAAGTATAAGATTTATTTCTTTTATTTCCTCTGGACTTGCTATATTACTTTATTTTTTCCATTGTAAAAACAAACTTTTTGTGTGAAATTCACTAAAAAATGTATTTTAGGAAACTTGGTCTTGTTACTGGGAAGTTAACATTTTTCTGCTAAAAGTTAATTTAATATTCTTCTCTATGGAATTTTGATTTATAAAAGCAAATATATGAAGGATCAACTTAATTTATTTTTGGTAAATACACTAAGGATCAACTTTATTTTTTGTATAATTTGTTTTGTTTCTACCAAATGGTTCGTTGATTTTGTTTAGCAGCATATCAACCCCTATGGATGATTTAACAGCACAATCTAAATATTTTGAACAATTTTATAGCTTCAACTAAATATATTTTGAAAGCAATTATATGCCTTCAACTACAGATAAAATGTATTGTTGGTCATTTTGCTATAAAATATTGGTAGTTTTACTATAAATAGGTATTGTTGGTAATTTTATTATATGTACTGTTGGTAATTTTTTTAAATAAAAATAAATTGCTGGTATTTTTACTATATATAAGAATGTACATTCATAGTATTTCATTTTTGTTTATCTTTTTTTTTTTTAGGCAAGGGACACTATTTGCCCATAGTTGGGATTGTAACAGGTGCTACCACCTCAGGTTATGGTGGACTTGGGAACAACAGCAATTAAGAGGTGAGTCCAGGGTCCTGAAAACCTCTACTCTCCTGATCAGAGGCCTTGTGTTGGATGTAATTTATCGTCATACCCAGGACTATTTCTGCCAAATGAAAAAAAGTATCAGCAATTAAGAGGTGAGTCCAGGCTCCTGAAAACCTCTACTCTCCTGATCAGAGGCCTTGTGTTGGATGTAATTTATCGTCATACCCAGGACTATTTCTGCCAAATGAAAAAAAGTATCAGCAATTAAGAGGTGAGTCCAGGCTCCTGAAAACCTCTACTCTCCTGATCAGAGGCCTTGTGTTGGATGTAATTTATCGTCATATCCAGGACTATTTCTGCCAAATGAAAAAAAGTATGTTGAATTTTTACCACACTTCATTTACTGAAATGTAACATTTTAATTTTAGTTGATTTAAAGAATTAATTAATCCTATTTCTCTAGTCTTTCTTGTTACAAATGTCACACAGTCACTCCCAAGAAAGTTAACTTTAATAATGTTTTTTATGTATAATTTTTTAACAAACTTTTCTTCAAAGACTTTTTTCTTTGATATTGTATTTGTACTGCAAAATTTATTTAAAAATGATGTTATTTGTTACCTAAAGTTAATTTAATATTTTTCTTTATGGTATTGTTATTCATAACAACAAATATATTGATGATAAAATTTAATATTTTTTTAAAAATCAGAATCACCCTAAGCAAGGCAGTAAAAGCCACTAAGTCACAAAGAGCTACTTAGTGTGAAAGAAAATAGAAGCATTATTGAGGAGTAAGAATAACAGAAGAAAAATCAGAAAGACAGTAGATAATAACTGACATTGCATTTAAATTTTTGAAGATTAAACTTGACTGGAAAGCAAGAAGCTGGAAAAGAGTTCCACACACAAGAAGTTTTTATAAGTAATTTGTGATTTTCTTTTTTAAAAAGGTATTTTTAAAAAAATGCTGAAATTTAGTTTAACGTATACTACAAAACTAACGAAAACTCATTAAGTGGAAGAACAAGATTTGATATATAACTGTAGGACTGGGTTGCACTATAATTTGGCCTTTAGTAAAGAACACCATGCATTTTATAACTACAATGAATTCTCTGAAAGTAATGGCTCTTATTTTGACAGAAATTTCAACAGATATAGTGATCATGATAACACCATTGCATAGAGCAAGTTGCTGGCTACAAAAACGCTATTTTCTACACTATGATGTCTAAAGGATATTTTTCCTTGCCTCAGTGCCTGGTCTCAAATATCATCCCATATAAATTGAAACATATTTAAAATGATTTTCCATGAAGATTAAATAGTTGCAATAAACTTACATAGGATTCCGAACATAATGTTTCATTCAGAAAGGTTACAAATATTGAATAATGTTTCATTATTTTTATTTCTTAAAACAAATTGAGAACTCAAAAGAGATGAGTCAGAGTAAAGTAATCTAAGGGAGGTAATTCAGTATTTGGTATGCAATTCTTTTCCCAAGTTCTTATGTAGAAAACTCCAGCTATGCCTGCCTTTTGTTCTTGGTAATTCTACCAAATGCATACTATCACTGGAAATACGGGATTGTTAAGTTGAGCGTTCCAAACGATTTTTGCATAACTTATATTTCCCTTAATTTTTTTTCTTTTTTTAAGAACAATCTTCATGCTGTGAATGTTTTGTAAGAAATTCTGTAATTTAGGCTACTAATGGCTGGATTATAATGACCAGTTTCATTGGTCGAATTTTGATTTGAGTTTTTTTGCGGGCATTTTTTGACGGCTCGTGCCCTTTTCACTTTAGTTGCAGCAATTTTCATGGAAATGTCCGGACACATTTTTTAATATTTTTGCAGGGCCTTTGGCGCCCTAAAAATCAAGCCTAAATAATTAGGCTATGACTCTTTCAGCAACCCAATGTGGTAATGCTTTACAGACGTTGTCTTGTCTCTGCTTAATTTCAACGAAGAACTTTACCAGTGATCTTGACGACAGTCGAACTTCTACTTCGCAGAGACCTATAGAGTCCCATTGAAGTAAAAGACTACCTACTCAGAAAACTACCCAACCCTGTTCCCAGAGGCAAGAAAGGACAAATCCTTTTTTGCAAGGATTCAATAAAAATTGTTGTAATTTTTAAGGTAAGCCTTCTTCATTGTATGTCTTTCTTGTCTCTGCCAGGGTTGAACTGTGTGCAAAGAAATTCTCACATAGTTTTAATTGCAAAAAAGGATTTGTCGTTCTAATTGCAAAAAAAAAAAAATTTGGTAGCTTTTAAGAAAAATTTTTTTTGGTTTTGCATAGTTATAATTGCAAAAAAGATTTATTGTTGCTTAAATTTTATTACTCTATAAGTGAGTTTAATTTTCAATTTTCAATATTGTATTGTATTATAGTTAATTTAAATATATATCATATGCTAGTTTCTGTGTCTGCTTTAAATGGTTTACTATTTGTAAAAAACAAAAAAATATTACTAATTTAATTTAAGTTCTCGTCGGAGGGGGTTTGTTAAAGTTAATTCCCTTTGACCATTAATTTGCTGTCGTTCTAAAAAAGGTAGAAACATTCTTCTTGTTTTTTATTATTAATCCTGTTCTCCCCCTTCCTTCTTCTTCCTTAATGGGAAGTTGCCGCCTATTTGACTGCCCAACCAGTTGCTTCAATTTCTCTCGTTCTGTGCGCTTCCCTTAAGCACTTTGCTAGTTGGAAGTTGGTGTCAACCGCAAGTTTTGGCTTGAACAATTTCATTTTTTATTGTTTTTTCTGCCTGCGGGCTAATTATAATATGGCTTTGAAGGATTTGTTCGCCAAGATTGAAGCCAAAAAGTTTCGTATTAGCAGCACTGTGGAGTGGATAAAAGAAAATGGTGCTATCCTGACTACCATCGAATCAAACATCTCCGTCATCGACAAATGGTTGACAGAGTTAGATGATTTGATGGATCAGTTAATTTTAAAGTCTCCCCCCCCCCAGGAAAGACTGAAATTGTGTAATGATTCGACACAATTTTCTTCCAACATCAGGGAATAATTACCCAAATTAAAAGCGGGAAACGAGAGTAGTGAGACTGTTCAATCAGTTCCTATTAGACCCTTAGGGTTAAATCTTGAATGCCCCATTTTTTCAGGGTCAAATTCTTCAGATATTTTTGAATTCAGGACCTTCCTTGGACGGTTTGAATTTTGTGCATCTAATTTGGGAAAGGCAGACAGGATGCTTCTATTGAAATCCAAGTTAAGAGGGCAGGCATTTGACCTAGTCTCCAGCTTGGATATAACTCCAGAAAATTATGACCTAGCTTTAGCTAGTTTAAAAGATAAATACTTAAATCCGTCGTTGATTAAAAACCAAATATTTGAGGAAATTATTCCTCCTTCTGAACGGATAACTTGTTTTAAGGAATTCAAATTTTTTCTTGAACGAGTAAAACTCGATTTAACTGAGTTGGACAAGTCCTTTGGGACAGATTTTTTCGTAGATGATTCTACATCTGGGGCCATTATGGCCCACATTTTATTCAATAAATTCCCTAACAGTGTGAGAAGGGAAGTAATGAATAAATCTAATGAGAGATTTCCCTCTCTATCTTCCATTATGTCTTTTACTTTCGACATAATTGATATTTTAATGGCAGCTCCTTTGGATGAAAAAAAGCGGGAATACTGCTCATACAATATGGTGGCTCCTCCTTCTTCGGAACACAAGGCCAACATGGCGGCAGGGTCTTACTCCAAGTCCGCTAATGTAAAGAAAGGCATGAATACCTTCAAAACTCCCGCTAATAATGACTAAGCCTTTAAAACCTGTAAATTATGCAAGGCTTCGGATCATTCTTTTAAGGAGTGTACCAAATACCAGGCCTTCGAAGATAAATTTCAGAGGGCCAAGGAACTTAATTTGTGTACCAAGTACCTAGGTGGACACACGGATTCGCATTGCAAGGGGATTAAGGGATTCCCTTACCCTTGCACTTTTTGTGGGCTTAAGAATCACTATTCTATTATGTGCCCTAAAAGTCCAAAATCCTGTGTTGGAAGGACTACCTTAACGGAGCAGGGAAACTGCATTTTCCCTGTTCTCAAAATTTCTATGAGGGTAAATAAACACCCCCGTTTACTTCTACTGCCTTTTAGATACAGGCAGCCAGAGATCTTTCTTTTCACAGGCTATTTTAACCCAGTTAAATTCCAGGGTAAAATTTAAACCCAGATCAGTTGAGATGCCTGTAAATACTATGATTGAGAGTAGTTCCTTGAACCTTCAGGAATTTAATGTATCCCTTAAATTAGGGTTTCAAAAACCCTTTTTATTTCCGGCTTTATTTGCTGGGGATCTGAATCTGAGGTTCAATGTGGACAGGTTTGACGAAATAACCTCTAACTTAACTAAGGAAGGTTTTCGTCTGTCCAGGTTATAGTGAACTAAATGGGTCTGCTATTAATGGCATCATTGGATTAGACTTGATTCAACGGATTAATAATCTCTGTATGATCCGATGCCTCGGTGGTAGCGCTTGGAAAATCTCCAAGTATGTAATCCCCTTTGGGGAAGGAAGAAAGTTTTTATCACATAATCCTGTTAAGGAAGAGTTGCCTCCCTTTGATAAGGTGGTGAATTCTCTTCCTCCTTGTCATTTTTATTTGATTGACAGCGTTTTGAATCCTGTCCATTCGTACGAGGATGCACTTCAGCCTTTCTTCTATGAATCTTCGGTCGAACGTGGGATAGAGAAATTTCTTTCTCTCGATTCGATAGGGGTCGATGACGACAGAAGGTTGTCTACCCTAGATGAAGAGAAGATAAAGAAATTTGAAGAGTCTATCTTTCTTAAGGACAGTTGATACTATATTGATCTACCTTGGGACTACGAGAAGCTTTCTCGTGTTGAGTCCAACTATGTGCCTTCTCTGAGAATAATGCAGAGTGGCGGAGTCCTTAAACAGGAAGGGACTGTATGATTATTATTTAAAAGTCTTCAATGAGTACGAAGACTGTGGCATAATTGAACCATTCTCGGTCCTGCCAGGGACTTACGAGAATTATATTTGAGTCCCCCATAGACCTGTCATCAAGGAAGGTCAGGGGGTAACTACAAAAATCCGCCCCGTGTTCAACTGTTCGTTGAAGAGACGGAAGGGGGGGGGCTCAATCAATGACGCTGCTTATTCTGGCGTTAATCTCACTGCTCAATTATTGGATTTATTGTTAACGTTCCAAAAGAATAATTATGTTCTTCTGGGCGATCTGCGTAAAGCATTTCTACAAATTCACCTGAAAACTGTTGAAGACAAAAATAGATTTTGCTTTTTTCTTAAGGTGAATGACAAATTATGCACTTAAAGATATAATACTATTATCTTCGGGTTTAATGCCAGCCCTTTCATCTTGAGTTTTATACTTAAAATTCATGCGAAAAAGTACAAGGTTGATTTGGCCTCTCATACCATTTACAACAACTTTTATGTTGACAATTTGGTCACATCTAGCTGTGACCGTGACTCTTTACTTCACGTTTATAACACAGTACGTGGTAGGTTAAAGGAAGCAGGATTTGAGCTTCGGTCCTGCAATTCCAATTGCTTGAACCTTCAAAGTAAAATGTTGGAGGACGATTCAATTACATCCCCACTTCCCACCTTTGAAAAGGTGTTGGGTTATCTTTATTCCCTGCTTCAAGATTCAATTAAACTTAATCCCACAGCTATAGACTCCAATGTCAATACTAAGCGTGGGGTTCTTTCCCAGATTTCCTCCGTATATGATCCATTATCTTTACTTCTTCCTGTAACTGTACAGGGGAAGATATTCATTAGTCAGTTATGGAAGAATAATTTATCATGGGATCAGCAGATTCCCAAGAATTTGCTAAACTTGTGGCAAATACATGCTAAAGAATTAAATAATTTATGGGAATTCGAGTTCCCCAGATGCGTACTATTGGAGAACTCCCCAGTTGAGTTCATTTGCTTCTGTGATGCGTCTAAGCAGGCCTTTGGATTTACTATGTACGCAAAACAAAGAACCCAATGTTCCTTATTATTCGCCAAAGCCAAAGTAGCTCCCATCAAGGAGAAATCACTCCCTACCCTGGAACTTATGGCCATATATCTGGCCCTTAAAGTTGCCCCTCAGGTTTTAGCGGCCTTAAAGCCTATAAATATCCTTGCCCTTTACCTTGTGTCAGACGCTCAAGTAGCCCTATCGTGGGTTTTAAATGGCAAAGGGTCCCAAAAAAATATATTTGGAGAAAATCGAATATCTGATATTAAAAAGTCTTTGGAGGAGATTACCCTAAAATTTGGCATATCACCTAAAATTAAATATGTTCCTTCGACGGAAAATCCGGCAGATCTGCTAACCAGAGGCATCACCACCTCTAAGTTCGCACAATTGTTCAAATTCTGGGTATACGGCCCTGAGTGGCTTAATCAAGATAGCATCTGCTGGCCCGTATCACCCTTACCCTGTCTTAACGACAACAACAGGAAAATTGTATCCTGCATGATGTCTGTAGATACGTGCCCGGTTGAAGGCAGTTAACCTTTGGAAATCTCGAAATTTTCCACATTATCTAAGGCGATCAATGTCTTAGAGAAGGTGCTAAGTTTTGTCGACAAATTACGTCACCAAAGCACTAATACCTTTAATAGAGCCAAGATGTTGTTTTTTACCAACCAAGTGAAGTTTTTTTCCTTTGAGTTGGATTATTTGAAACAACCTTCAAATAAGGTTATACCTCCTAGGGTATCAGCCCTAGGCCTATTCTTAGATAAAGATGGTCTGATGCGGACCAGGGGTCGCATTCAGAACTCTGATATTCTTCCTTTTGAAGTAAAATTTCCTATTCTGTTAGGAAAAAATCATCACCTGACTGAATTGGCTATTAATGAGGCTCACTTAAATTGTTGCCATATGGGAACCAATTCAACGCTCAGTAAGTTGAGGTTATCAGGATTTTGGATTCCCCAGGGGAGACAAGCGGTAAAAAGGATTCTCCGTAATTGTATTACTTGCAAGATCAATTCGTTGCCTTGTAAAGCTCCCTCCGGGTCCCAACTGCCCTCTCATCGGGTAAATTTTGTCCGCCCCTTTAAACAAGTGGGTGTGGATTTTACAGGTCACTTTTTTGTGAAACACAATAATGATGAAGATGTGAAAATGTATGTTTTACTATTCACGTGTATGAGTTTGCATGCAATACATCTGGAACTGTTACCAGACATGAGCACACGTTCCTTCATACTAGCCTTTATCAGGTTCACCAACTTATTTGGTGTTCCTTCTCATGTATACTCTGATAATGCTAAGTCCTTTTTAGCGTCTGGCATTATATTATCAGATGTCTCTGACGAATTTAAAGAATATTTTAAGTCAACTTCTATCAATCACCGAACCATTCCCCGCTATTCTGCTTGGCAGGGGGGGACATGGGAGAGGCTAATTAAAACTGTTAAACAGTGCCTAAGAAAATTAATGGGCAGGAGGAAGATCAACCACTTCGAATTCCTGACTACCCTCTCAGACATACAGAAGGCCATAAATGATAGGCCACTCACGTATATATCTTCTTCGGATAGAGGTCTTGACTTTCTGACCCCTAACCACTTTCTGCAAACGGGCTATCACCCCCGCTTGCTAATTAATAATTACGAATCGAAGGAGTTGTGCCCCGATCCGCCCCATAGAATTAAACTAATACGTTCCCTTGAATTGAGGGACAAATTCAAACGTATCTGGTATAACGACTATCATTTGTCGTTAAGAGAAGTTGATGCCAATATAGAGGGCCACTGTCCCCCGAAGGTGTCTGTTGGTGAGATTGTACTTATTAAATCTCCAATCAAATCTCGCCCTTCTGGAGTCTAGGTAAAATACTTAGATTGATTGTCGGTAATGATAATCAAGTCTGCTCAGCTTTGGTATTAAAAGACGGGTACGAACAGATTCACTCATTAAAGCATTTATTTCCCTTAGAACTTAAGGGTAATCCTGAAACTGCAGAATTTATGGAAGAGGGTGGCCCCTTCTTCTACCCTACTTGTTCCGTTGCTAATGACGGATTAGCTCCCATGGTGTGCTGTGACTCATGTGATAACTGGTATCACTTTAGCTGTGTTGGAATTAATCAGCAGGACACTGTGGGGGAGTGGTTTTGTTTGAACTGTACGGACAAAATTTCACAATATCCTTATATATCCCACACCTGTGGTTATTAGACTTAAGTAAAAGTCACACCCCCTTTTATAGATATACTGATCTAAATGTCTAGATTATTGTTGCAATTTAATTAACAGCAGACAAGGCCAGCATATTCAAAATTAATAATTAACTGAATAGTCAACAGTTAAGTCCCTAGGGACAACCTTGTTACCTGTCACCTATTGACAGTCTTTAATTACCTTATCATTATAAAAAAAAAAAGTAATGATTAACCATTACTTTTTCCTTTCTTCCTTGGCAGTGTGTGAGAAATTCTGCAATTTAGGCTACTAATGGCTGGATTGTAATGACCAGTTTCATTGGTCGAATTTTGATTTGGGTCTTTTCGCGGGCATTTTTTGACGGCTCGTGCCCTTTTCACTTTAGTTGCAGCAATTTTCATGGAAATGTCCGGACGCATTTTTTAATATTTTTGCAGGGCCTTTGGCGCTCTAAAAATCAAGCCTAAATAATTAGGCTATGACTCTTTCAGCAACCCAATGTGGTAATGCTTTACAGACGTTGTCTTGTCTCTGCTTAATTTCAACGAAGAAACCAGTGATCTCGACGACAGTCGAACTTCTACTTCGCAGAGACCTATAGAGTCCCATTGAAGTAAAAGACTACCTACTCAGAGAACTACCCAACCCTGTTCCCAGGGGCAAGAAAGGACAAATCCTTTTTTGCAAGGATTCAATAAAAATTGTTGTAATTTTTAAGGTAAGCCTACTTCATTGTATGCCTTTCTTGTCTCTGCCAGGGTTGAACTGTATGCGAAGAAATTCTCACAGTTTCCTTGAATTTGAAAAATCATGCATCCAAAATAAAACAAAATACAGGATTCAAAACGGAATATAATTTATATTGTAAATATTTTTTCCATAAGTAAAAACTGAAATTTAATTTCAAGGGGAAAAAAAAAAAAAAAACAAACGTTCATGGATATTTCAATTTACATGGAAAAATATTTTCGGGGAAAAAAAAATGTCTTTCACTTTCTGGGGGTATTTTCCCTTCTTATCAGAATAAGAAATGACTGATTATTGACTTGTGCTGCTTATTTATTTATTTTGGTATGTAGTTTCAAATTTTGTCTTGTTATTACACCAAATGATTTCTCTACTAAGCAAAAACTGAATTATATACTAAACATTTCGAAGTGAAATTATATTTTTACACCCCCTCAACCCCCAAATAGTATGGAAGGGTATGTGTCAAAGATTCAAAACAATAAAAGAGGGGTATAAAGAAATTTACATAAATTTATTAAACACTAAACAGTGTTTAATTGATGTTGATTTTTTTTTTTAATTGAAAACAAGTTTCTAGGCTTTCGATTTAGTTTTTAGTTTTATTTACCCGAGCTCCCAGCAAAAGCAGGATTTGACACAAGGTCTTTTTTATGTGGAGCACCCAAACACATACATATGGGCCAAGGACAAAAATTGCCCAGTCCATGTGTCTATTGTGATGCTGGCATAGATATTAAACTGACCCCAAATCACTTACTATAATGAGGAAGATGTTGCAGCAGGGTTGGCATCCCCAACACCAGGCGCCTTCTCCCATCTCAAATGAGAACAGATACTCCACTTTTAGTCTGGATGTCATAATGCAAATTTTAATGCACGCAAGGTAAATATATGGTGTTTTAAGGCTATTGGGTGCAAAGCTACAGAACTTGAGGATAATCTTTTGAAAAAAAATCATTTTAAGGGAAATGTAAGGGCGGTAATTCAATGGTTGGTATGCAGAAATCGTTTGAAATGCTAATATCCGGGATGGTATTATTAGTTGAGAAGGTAATCTATACAATTCAGTGATCCATGTGTGTACTTAATTTGGAAAAAAAAAAGTGAAAATGATTATTAAAAAAATAAGTTTTGAAATTTAAATCCTATTTTTGTTGCGTTGCGACAAAAAAGGTAATTTTTATTTTACTGATAATGTTTTTTATTCCAAAAGAAAACTCACAAAATTAATGTCCAACCCTACTGCATGAAATAAATAAATCTAAATCAAAATTTAAAGCCACTTTTAGAAATTATAATGTGCATATTAGATGCCTGATCTCTCCAACAGTAACACTCTTCATCGAGTTTTTGAAGAGAATTATGTAGTCTGAAAACCATTCACAACATGGTGGTAGGTAGGCCTCTGCAACCCGCGTTCCGCAGACGATGCCTTATGGCGAGCAGTAACAGTGAGCTGCAAGACCTGACCAACAAACTCATTGAAAGAGCCGGCTCATGTGGGATGGAATTCAACACAGAGAAATCTAAAAAAGTTGAACAGCACAAGCAATACCAGTGCCAGCGTCACCATGGACGGCGAACCACTGGATTAAGTTTCCAGCTTCGAATACTTGGAAATCCTGTCAACCAAAACCTCCAACGCAGAAATACGCACACGGATGCAACAATGGCCAGACATTTGTAAATAAAGGATATAAAAGAGCAACATCAGCTTCCATACCAAGTTCAAGCTCTATAAATCGCTGGTCGTATCCATCCTTCTCTACTGGCGCGAGACGTACAACTCCTGGTTGAAGCAGGATAGGGGATCTAGGCATTCGAGAAAGCTCCTCCGGGTCTCCTACTGAGAGCGGAAAAAAACAATGACTATGTACGGAGCAAGGTAAAAAAAAAAAAGTATCGTTGGTCGACAGGACTCTCTCCTCGCCACTAACTGTCGGAAGATGGCATGATTTGGCCACGTCATATGGCATTAACGGCCTCTGTAAGAAGACGACCATCTTGCAAGGCAGTGTTGAATGGGGATGACAACGAAGGAGCAGGTAAAAAGTGGACGGACATGACAATAGGAATTATTATCCTGGAAGGGGTTGTTTGTTTCTTCTGTCCTTAGCCACCCATTCCCCTACCCCCATACGATTGAATCGGTCAAGGGACTGGTGATTATGAATACGCATAAACTAGAATTGATGGTCTGACTTCCGAAAGTGAAACACTTCTGTGTTCGATTGGTTAGCAATCAATGGTCGTTCCGAAGTTAGCACGACTACACACGTGTAGACAATTATGTACCAAGATTGACTTCAGCAGTGAAGGGAGATTCTAAAACAAGATTTAGTTCTCAAAAGCGTCAAACTTTTAAAATATTACAAGAACTATCAGTGTAATTTAGTATTTACTACTAAATACGAATTTACAACTCCTATGAACAAAAACGAACGACAACGTAAATAATAAAGTTTATGAAGTAAACAGCGGATAAGAGATAAATGAAAAATAAACACGAAAAAAAAAATGTGTATTTATTATTTTCATTGAAGAATATAGTACAAGTTAAAATTAATTAAAAAGAAATAATTTTCCTAAAATCTAAAAGTCGCACCGATTTTATTTACAAATAATATAAACTAAAGGTTGACGAAACTATGAAATTAATTCTCGAAAAATCAGACGAAAAATGTGAAACTAAAATAAGTTTTGCTTGATTATTTTCATCGTTTTTGCAAATATGCTATTTAAAATTTATCCAATCTTCATCAACGTTCCGAAAGCAAGAAGAAATCATACATCATTGTTAGGGTGGAGGGCGACTAAAGGATAGTCATGTCTAGACGAAAAGGCTTTAGGTTTACAGTACACACAATATTAACATCTTCACTTAGGAAAAATATGGCGGACAAGTCTATCCTTGTGCTGCCTCTACTGACAAAAAAAAAAAGAAAGACTCATTTCGTTTTCATTATCATTTTACAATAAACCATCATTTTGGAAAAGAATAAACAAGAACACACGAAGCGGTTTTGTTTGTTTTTTTTTTACTTAAAAAAACTAAAAAATATTTTTAGGACTGATCAATACTACTCATTTTTATGACAAAAAATAAAAATTTTAGTTTACTACGATAAATTAAAACCGATATAAAAGAAGTAGCAATTAAGATAAGTTACTAAAAGATATAACTCGCGTGTATCTAAGAAAAAGAAACGAAAGATGCGCCAACAGTTAGAGATGAGAAAGAGGAGCATTAATTAAACAGTGAATAACATATATGCAGCTAAGATATGAGCTGTTTTGGATAACTGATGGTAAGGAAAGTATAATGAAGAGTTCGTCGTGAGATCTCACCTTTTAAAAACACGTTAAACCATCTTCAATTTAATTGAAGCACTCAATGTTTGCAAATTTTACTGATGCTATCCGCCATGTTGGCAATTTTCTGAAAACGCCGAAGTAGGAAGTGACTGATTGGCTGATTCAGACCACATGATATGAGCGATGATTTGATTGGATGATGACATTTGTTTCTGTGTGACTGGAAGAAGAAAAAGAGATAATGTCAACAATGGCAACACAATTATTGCTATGTTCAAAGCTTAACAGGATTTTTTTTCTTAAATTGGATTCTGTTTGAAACAATAACAGAAATGAACTGACTTTTTAAAATGAAAAAAATAGGGTGTGAATATACGTAAAAATTATAAAATGTTAAAAAGAAAAGTTGAAACAGCATTTCATAAACTTGTAAATTCAATTAATTTCACAAGTTTATGAAATGCTGTTTCAACTTTTCTTTTTAACATTTTATAATTTTAATTTAGTGAATAAATTAATAAATTCTAAATCCAAATATATGATGGAATTAATTTATGCTAACTAATAAAATATTTATTTTTAGTATTTATCTTGTTTTTGCGAATTAATTCCTTAATGTCTTCTATATGAATGTATCTTTAATGAGTGTGTTCAACATATTGTAAGAGTTTATGAAAAACAAATCTAATGGGAAATTATAATGTCACATTGGGTGGATCAGTTAATAGGAGTTAATAACATATAGGATACAAATCCTATATCATTCCAACAAGTGACTAAAAAACACAAAGTAGATTTGCACACCCGCAAAATCGGATCAAAACGACTAAATACAGATTTCGCAATAAGGTGTGAAATTAATTTTCTGACCAATGAAAGGAAGCAATTTGCTAAACCAAAAAAAGATAACGAGCCAGTGTGAAAAAAATGTCAACAATAAATACAGAGTTTCAAGTCAGTCACCAGTCAGAAGGGCACAGAGATCATAGAAGACTGACAGTAAATTTCATCACTGACTCAACCCGACACTAAGAGCTGAAAGTGGATTAGGAAAGGAAAACAACAATGACAACAAATTTACAACTGACTCCAAAACAATTCATAAGTACATTTTCCTTTTATCTTTATTCTTCATTCACACTCTCTTTTTCAACTTAAATTGATCGCCCCTTTTTCCTTTACACCTATACAAAAACAAAAGAAACAGTCATTACTCTGCTACTCTGTTGAAAGACAGCAAACACAGACATTTTTGTAAAAATCACATTTTTGCTTAAGCGAACTAAAACATTAATCTTTTTTACCCTATTCACAAGATAATAAATATATAATGTTCTATTTTCTACAAACGTTCCTTATCGTGTTGTTCTTGAAATTTGCGTTGTATTTTGTGGGCAGGGTATCCTGTATTAAATTCTCCTTTAATCCGGGTACGCTGAACCCCTCAAACACCAGATAATAGATGAGTTATGGAATATTCTTCCATTTTGTATTTCCCCCATTATGAGCATTATTATAGTGATGATATAATAACACTTTATTTCACGAATATAACAGAATAGCTGGAAGAAAAGGAATGACAAACATGCTTTGTTCTCAGAGATAGTTTTATGCCACTAAGTCATACACAAAATTATATACACTTATTTACATTTTCCCATGCAGAGAAACTATACCACATGTCTAAACAACAAGCAGTATGAAAAGTTGATGAAAAAATATAGTCTTACTTGTCATAATACCAACAGGAATTGGAGCTGCTGGAGATACTTTTGTCTTTCTGAAGAAAACATATTTAGAATTCCAGATTCAAGAGTTTCTATATCGGGTAAGGATATATTCCCAAAGGGAAATGGTGCCATGAACTTGTAACCTGCCCATGTGGCAGCTGGTTACCCCAAGCAGAAGTTCAGGCAAAGCTCCAAGCAAGGCAACTGCTCAGTTTGACTTCTGGAAGCTGATTGATGGACTGGCCACTTTCATCACTCTATGAAGTGACATCACTAAGCGACCATGTGACTTCATCTCAACCAAATACAAAAATTATATACACATATTTACATTTACCGCACATAGGGAAACTATAACCTATGTCTACACAACAATCAGTGTGAAAAGGAAACAAATAGATAAGGTCTTATTTATAATAATTCCCAACAAGAACTGGAGCTGCCAGATATTCTTCTGTGTTTCTGGAGAAGCCATATTTAGGATTCCAGATTCCAGCAAGACAGATTTTTTTTCTACATCACTAGTGAGAAAATATTCCGCATACAGGAAACTACAAGTGATGGGTTCATCATGACCAAAGAGAGATAATTGCTTTTTGTATCTCTACAGTCCATAGAAATTAACATTTGGTAAAATTAACAAATTAGATTTGAATTATAGGGTACACATTAATAAAACATAATTAATCAGTTCCAGACAAAATAAAAATTTCTTGTTATTGAAAATTATTAAGAGATCCCTCCTAATTGGATACGAACTTAAAATTTAACTAACTTATAATCTACAGAGAAATATGAAAAATACACAAAATTTAAAATATATATCAAGTTATTAATCTGCAAACACTCAACTGTTTAGCATGTATAGTTATTAAGTTATTAGAAATTTTATACTCTTTAGAATAAAGCTGAGAATTTTTCTGTTAAATATTCACATTTTGATGGAACCTAAATGCTGATGCTGAGAGCTATATTTAACATTTTTTGGAGACAACATCCAACTAAATCACAACTCTATGGGCCCATCCCTGATATTTCTACAAGCTTACATGAATGCAGGTCATTGCTGGCATGCAAAACACGAACATGCAAATGATTTACTGCTTTGGGCACCGAGACATGGAGCAAGACAGGTTGGTTGCCCAGCAACCAACTACATTGACCAGCTATGTTATGACACAGAATGCCACTCTAATGACCTTCTGACCTAGATGCAGAACTGTGGCGGGTGGTGCGATAGACTCATGAATGTCCGAGCTAGCTCAAACAAATAAAAAATAAATCATTTAGCACCTACTATTATGTCTGTGCATGAAGTATAAATAAAAGGACAACATATCAAATATTCAGTTAAAGGCTAAATCAGTGATTCTCAATTGTTTTTTACCCATTGACCACTTTTATACTTAATCTATTTTTGGTGGACCCCCATAAACATTCGATGAAAAGAAAGCTTATTTTATTTTTTACTAATAGATAAGTTTAGGAATTGTATTATAGAAAATAGTAAATTTTTATGCTTTCTTTTGAAGTAAAACTAATTTTCTGAAAACAAACTTGTATTAAATTAAAACAAACTTGTATTAAATTAAATTCTATGGAACATTTATGTACACTAATAAAATATCTCGTAATAAAACATTTTAAAATATTGGAATAATTAATAAATTTTTAAAAATTAATAAATTTTTTTTTAAAAAGTGCAGATTTATTCAATGGGATCCTTGTGGTTGATGCTGCTCTTTGATTTTTTGTTTAATATTCGGCTTTATCGATGTCAATGAAAGATGAATATCACCCTATCTGTCTATATCTCTGAGATGAGGTATTATGATTACTTACATTAATTACATTATTCAGAAATAAAAAATAAATCATTTAGTGCCTACTATTATGTCTGTGCATGAAGTATAAATAAAAAGATAGTATATCAAGTATTCAGTTAGAACCTAAGTCAGTGTTTCTTTGACATTTTTTACCCACTTTTACTCATCAATTCTTTAGTGGACCCCCATAACCATTCAATGAAAAAAAAAAGCTTGTTTTATTTTTTACTAATAGATAAGTTTATGAATTGTATTATAGAAATAGTAAATGTATATGCTTTATTTTAAAGTAAAACTAATTTATTGAAAATAAACTTGTATTTAACAACTAAATTCAATGGAACATTTATGTACACTAGTAAAATCACTCATAATAAGTCATTTCAAAATGGATCTCTGTGGATCCTAGTAATGTTACATGGATCCTGGTTGAGTACCACTGATCTAAATGAATATTGCTTGTTTTTTATTAAATAAACCATGTTAAAATATGTAATTAATAAATTTTTAAAAAGTATAGGTTTATTCAATGAGATAACCATTGTTGATGACCCTGAAAAGTTTATTTCTGTTAATCTTTCTTTTATATATAATAGTTATATAATTTATATATTAAATTAATTTTATTATTAATATTTTATTTTAAATATTTTATATTAATTAATCTATATTAATATTTTATTTCATTATTATTATTTAAAATTAATATTATTATTATTAATATATTAAATTAATTTATATAATAAATTATAATTTTATCTAATTTTCTTTTATATACGGTCCTTCCTTTACATATCCTTCTCAGTTTTTATTCAACTTTTGCAATGAAAACATTCGGTAGAGGAAAAGTAACTTACATCAATTGGCCTTGTTTTTTGCTAGTTTTAGAGTTTGTTTTTTTTCTACTATTTTAATATGGCATAGATTACTGCAGAAATTCCAATTCTCAGTTGTAACAACCATTCCAAAGTGAAATTGTTCTATGGATCCCTAACATATTACCGTGGACCCCCAATTTGCTATTTTTTTGTGTCTGAATGAGATCTTGTCTCATTCTGTTTACTATTTCGAAAAAAAAAAGCTTCAAATGAAGGAAATGTTCAAATGATTCAGAAGTGATGTCTGTAAAAGTGAACAGTATTTCAATGACCAAATATAAAAATGTTCTTTTTATTTTTATTTTAACAGTCAAACAAACTTGAGAAAGGATGTGCCAAGTATGGCGACTATTTGAAAAAGCAAGTTTCATGACTCTAGGCTGTTCTCTACTGGGTTAAAGCAAGAATTTTCAAGAACCACTATGCAAACCTATCCGAACATATGAAACAATGAAACTAATTTCAAATGGTTTCATAAAACAAAAGTTAATTCCTAAAATGTCAGGCACAAAAATATTGAAATAGTTTAAAAGAGAAGTTAGTTTGGTTGGTTGATTTTGTTTAGCAGCACATCAACCTCTATGGGTTATTGAATGCCGAAAGCTAAATATTTTGAACACAATTTTATGGCTTCAACTAAATATTTTGTTACATTATTTAAAATTAATATTATTATTATTAATATATTAAATTAATTTATATAATAAATTATAATTATATATAATTTTCTTTTATATACAGTCCTTCCTTTATATATCCTTCTCAGTCTTTATTCAACTTTTGCAATCAAAACATCCAGTGAAGTAAAAGGGACATTAACTTATATTGCTAGATCTTGTTTTCTGCTAGTTTTAGAGTTCTTTTTTTAATACTTTAATATGGGATAGATTACTGTAGAAATTCCAGTTCACAGTTGTAACAACCATTTCAAAATGAAATTGCTAAATGGTCCACTAAAATATTACTGTGAATTTTTGCTTATTTTTTGTGTGAACCCTCAGTAATATCACATGGATCCCAAGTGCGCATATAGACAACCCCCGGTAATGTTGCATAGGTCCCCAAGGGTCCATATGGACCATAGCTGAGGACCACTGGTCTAAGTACCCTACACACTAACCACCAATCTTCCACTGAGTGGCATGCCACTAGCATTTACTACTCACTGTCGGATTGCCACCATGTTTGTCTCAGCAATGTTACCACTGGTGGACAGCTAGAAGCCCAATGGTGGCCTGCTGGTGGTTGCTACTAGAGAACCACTGGCATTGCTACTGGCAGTGCACCAGCAGACCACTAGCAGCTTACATGTAGGGTAGTCCACATGATAATGCAAGTAGAAGCCAGATGTAACAGTTCGAGTTAAAGTCATTAAGAAATTTTCCTGAGTCTAGTCTATTGCTTGTCATGTAAAAACTGTCTTCATCAGAAGAAATTGGACTAAAAAAAAAAAAAAGAAACCATTTTTGTAAATCAATACAACTATTCTAGGTACTGTATTTGATGGCATATAAAATGCACGGGCATATAAGACACACCCCAATATGCCGTCAAATACACTATACAAGAATTTGGAATTTACCCTTTATCTACTTTCTTCCTTTCACTCTTCTTTATGGACATGTTGAACATATTTACAAATTCAAATTTTTAAACAACCTCCACCCAGACAACCTTCCATATAATGACCATATCTAGGGATATCTCGTCTTGTTCTCATTGTTTCTTTTGCTTCAATATTTTCTACAAACAAAAATTCGGTTTACTCATGGGGTCTCCTATTAGTAGTGCTCTTGCTTGCCTTTTTCTAGAATTCTTAGTATCCAACCCATTTAAACATATCATACCTATTTACCGGAGATATATAGATGATGTCCTCTTATTTTTTCCCCAAGATATTAACCTATTTGTTGTAATAGAATGTCCCACACTCCCTATCGTCTATTGTGGACTGACTATATCAGTAGATATATATAGTGAGCACAGGATATACCTTAGGAATTGCTTCAGGAATTACTAGCCTGTCACCCAATTCCCTGTCTTTCAGTAGTGTATTCTCTTTTACATTAAATCTCTCTTCTTTCATCTATGTGCGTCTTGCTGTTCCTTCACTCGAGTACCACCTTTGTCTGTTTGTAACCTCTTTAAGGATACAACACTATTAAACATAATAACAAAACTTGATAAGATTGAACCCACCATCAAATTCACCTACAAACTTGAAACAAAACCTCTGTACCTTTCCTCAACATCTTATTAATATGCAACAATGATTAATTAGATTTTAAAGTTTACCAAAAACCCACAAACAAAAATGACCTAATCAATTTCTATTCCCACCATAACCAAAGAATAAATTCTGAACTAATCATAGGATTTTTACCTTAGAGCCAATAATGAATCCCAGTGGGACTTTCTCTCTAGATTGCTTCACTGTAAAGATTGAATAAATCCAGTGAGAAAACATATCCTTGTCTTATACCCATTTCTATTTTTGTGTATTTATTGATGGATGGAAAGGATGGAAGGCCTTTGATGGCAACTGGTCTACCACAGAAAGTAATGACAACCTACTGTGTGAAAAAATCTACCTCGTCAGTCATGTATCAAAAGATATATGATCGCCTAAGCATGTATCACATATGGCACATAACTGACTGATTTCATATAGGGAGTAGGGGAAAGAAAGTTATTAAGTTATCATCATGTAGGCGGGGGCAGGGAGAAGATGGTCTCAGTTGTATTAACACCCATGGTGACCTAAAATGACATACAGATTGTAGACGAAAATTGTTACATTAAATTGGTAATTGAGAATACATTTGAAACAGTCGAATCCATTACATTCACTTACAGGAAAGGTATAAATCCTCTTCTCCTCCCAGCTATGGGTAAATAGCAGGACAGACTGGGTCCTATAGCCTTGGATGGCAACTGGTCTACCGCAGAAAGAAATGGCAACCTACTGCATGAAAAAATCTGCCTCGTCAGTCATGTATTGAAAGATACATGATCACCTAAGTGTATCAAACATGGCACATAACTGATTGGTATTTACTATATTCCTTTTCTAGCCTCATGTAGGCAGTTTGCACCCAGTATAACTTCTGGATTATTCTAATATCATCCCCACAAAAATCAAGCTTACCTAACAGTTCTTTGTGATGAACCTAGTAAAACGATGTGTATAACTTATAAAATATAGCGACAGTAACGTGCAGAAGTGGGGGGCAGAGGACGAGACAGCCCCAGGTATCCATATTGGGAGGGCATCCAATCAAAGAGTGAAATAAAAATTTAGTTTATATTTAATTTTAATAGCGTGTTTAGTTTATGTTTCATCTGTTTCTACATATTCAAAATGTCTTCTTTTCTCACATTTCTCAGTACTAGGTCCTATAGGCCCCTACTTGAGTTTTAGTGGCATACAATGGAGGAGTTAGCCCGGGCATCATCAACCTCTGCATTTCACTGCTGAGGACCTTTCACAAAGGGGAATAAGACTGATATCAACTGGTATGAGTTATCTCCCCTAAGCATGAAAAAGTATAAAGGGAACAATCTGTTTTTTATGGATTGACTTGTAGTGACTCCCGATGAAAAAAATAAAATAAAATATAAAAATAAAATATATAAACAAAAATAAAAAATTAAAATTAAAATAAGTCATTTGAACTTTCCTTTAAAACAATTAACTTTTTCTTTCTCTCTCTCTCTCTCTCTCTCTCTCTCTCTCTCTCTCTCTCTCTCTCTCTCTCTCTAAACTTCTCTTTCCATACTTCTCTCAATGAGAAGGGAGCTCTCAAATAAAATGAGGAAAAGAAGAAAAGACTAATCCAGCCAAAAAACAATGGAGGTTTGCAGAATCAGAGCCTACTTATTTGTGACTCAAAAATACCAAATGTCAGGGAGGCTCCAGGCATAACTTCTATTATAAAAAAAATCTGAATAAGAAAAGACTACCAGAAAATAAAATACTTTCGGTCAATCAAAAAAATTGACACAAAGAAACTTTTGATGTTAGCTGAAACCAATGTTCATGGCAGAATCTCAGAGCATGTTCAAAAGGATATAAGCCTGATACCTCTGGGCTAGAAGCAGAAGTGACAAGAGGAACATGCTGTTTTCTGCAGCAAGGCATCATCAGGTTCACACTCCACTCCAGACTGTGTGTAACAAATGAATGTGGAAAGTTTTTGGCCCAAAATATGTGAAATGAGGGAATGTACATACATACGTGTATGTATGTATTGTTTATGCGTTTCCCATGGTGGGAAAAATGCAATCTTCTACGAGAGATTTACATTGTTGTCATATAAACGGAAAGTAAGAAGAGAGAGATAAAATATTATCGCAGAGTATTCATAATGTTGGAGAGTGTCCCCCTAGGAACAGTTTCAGAAACTAGGAGAAAATAACCCAACAGTGTCATTGTGCTTCAAGTAGATAAAATGTTTGATTTTAGTTCAAAATGTTTCAATCTTAGAAATCTCTATAAAGCAATGATTTTAATTTTCTAGATGTTATAACATCTAAATAGTTTCATAAACTGAAATGATAGCAATATGACAAACCCATATTTATTTTCATTGTTTTATTGTTATAATGCTGGTTATAAAAAAATTTGTTTTTGTTACTATGGTTGTGTTGAAATATGTGCTAATTTGGTTTGCAATAAAATAGTGGTATTTCTTAAAGAATATTTTTGTTGATAAACAAAAGTTAACTATTCTAGTTTATTTATTTAAAGAATTTACAATAAGTTTATTTCAAACTATGTAAATGTTGCTAAAATATATTGCAAGTAAAAAGATATTCAAGATGGATGTGGGCAAATTAGAGTGTGGCTCCGTCTGAGGTAGGCACCATAATTTCATTATCTTAAGGGTCCCAAAAGGTCATAATCCGGCCCTACCTACAACCTAATCCAAGCAAGTTAACTGGTTGTTGTTAATGAGTTTTAGATTGAAGATATAGCTCTTGCAGCAGACAAAAAAATCAAGGAAAAAAAAAAATATGGAAAAATACCAAGACCTTGCTTGAGAAAAGTAAATGCTATTATACCTACAAGAATAGTAACATCTGTAATCATTCCTAAATACCTCCAGAAGAGATACTGAAAAAATTGAAAAATTGAGGTGTGGATTGAAATAATAATAATGATAAATTTATTGTGATACTATGGACACCCACGTAGAAAGGGAAGAAGTGGTTTTATCTCAATCTCAAGTGCTTCTGTTTGATGAATCAGAAGATGTTGGAGATCAAGTGGCAACAAAATCGGAAATAGGGTATATCCGGGTGCTGGTCTATATTAACAGTTATGCTTGGGATCGGGGAGAGTTCTGGTTGGTCCTCAGTAGGACATTGACATATATGTTACACAGTTCCAAAGCCTCCATTCATTTTGTTAACCACCACATCAGGATGAGTAGATGAGTAAGGAATTGGTAGGGGGAAGTCCTGACTTAGCAGAAGTTGTACAGCAGATAAAAAAACTCAAGGAAAGAGAAAAAAATTGAAAAATACCAAGACCTTGCCTGAGAACAGAAAAAAGCTATTATATCTACAAGAATGGCTACATTTGGAATCACTCTCAAATATCTCCAGAAGAGATAGTGAAAAAATTGAGGTGTGGGTTGAAACCATTCTGATCATAGCAGTGTTGTGATCAGTAATCATGTGTGAAAATTTTGAGGAGGTGTTGGGATTACTAGGAATTTGAATTTGGTATCAGAAGGTTTTTATTTTTTTTGATGGTTAGTTTACGGGCATGTTCAACATATTTATCCGCAACAATATAGAATATAGACATTCCAGAAAACGAATCAATCAACAGGCAAGTGAGGAAGGAACAACGATTATCAGATTTCAATAGAACAAAATAATGCATTTATGTACAATTATACAATTTTGAGAATAACAATTGATTTGAACTTAAATGGATAAATGAAAATAGGTGTATTTAGCTGTGTAGAATATTATTGTGAATGTTTGAAGGTGTTTGCAATTCCTATTCAGATTTGTTCACAAAATTAAACTAAGTGTCCAGTTACGTACTAAATTGTCCTTTGTGCTAGTTCAGTTATTAGTGTGTGTGTAAGTATGTTTGTATAATTGGCAGGAGTTGCGTACCTTTAGTTGTGTGAGAATTTGATTGTTTGTTTGAATACTTAAGTAGTGAGAAGAAAATTTCACTTTTTCAAAGTATTGTAAGTGATGTTCTTGAGAGAGATAGATTATGTTTGTGGATTGTTGAGTCAGATATTTTGCGCAGCAAAGTCCTGGTTGGTCAGAGTTTTGACTTGCGTGAGTCAGTTTGGTATCTCTCTAGGAATGTAGATCTGACTGGTGAATTAGACTGAAATTCATCCTTTTATTTATTTTGGAAAACCAAAGTAGGCTCCCAGTTGCCTGGCGGGAAAACAGATTTTTGACCATGGATACACATTCTAGGGTCGTCTCGACCAATAACAAGCCGAGTTTCACAATGTGTGGTGTTGTTTGGTCAAAGCTAATTCTTATAGAAGAGTCTATTTTAAACGGGGGTGAGTAGACAAACATTGACGATTCTATAGAGGCTTAATGTTCTTTAATCTCTATTAGCAGCTCCCGTGAAACTCTGGTGTGAACGTATGAATGTATAAATAATAATAATGTTTAAAAAGTTCGTTAAAAACTGCATTCTGCAAGCAGTGAAATTTTAAAATAGTGCATAAATAATGTTTAAAAAGTGTATCAGAAATCAATTTTATTATTACATAGATTTTCATAGTAAAGTTAGTGTGCAAATTTTCAAGTAATAAGTAGATTTATTTAGAAATATTTGGTTATAAAAGATAGCATTACCTTTAAAATACATTGATTAAAAATTAGTCTACAGACAATTTAGATGTAAAAATAATAATGCCTGCTTTCTTACAATTTTTGAGAAGAAAAGAAAAAAAAGAAAGAAGAAAATAAATAGACAAACACTGAATACTACCACCTCCTCCTGCTATGTAAACCTATAATGGCATGGGGCTTAGAAGTTAAAATAAACAGTTGATTTACCCATGCCAAGAAGAATAATGAAGGAAGATAATGACAAGGGAACACAAAAGAAAACAAGATAAGGAATTTATTCACAAATTTACATACTTGAAGTAGTGTCAGTTGCTTGTTTCAGGAAAATAAATCAGAATTCTTAAAGTCTGTAGTTTTACCATATTCTCATGAATAGGAAATTTTCATACAACAGATGAAATCATCTAATACAAAATAATATTCTAATATGTTTAAGGCAAAGGTAAGAGTGTTGGTTGCTCACTGAAGGGACATATGGTTTGCATATATTCAAAAGTCAACAAAGGGAGACAGTTTAAAATAATTACCTTTCTTGGATTTTTGAGAGAAAATTCTTTGCAGTGCTGTGTGCTGATTAGAGGCCAATAATATAATGATATCATTCTTTTTCAACATCAACTACATCTGGAAGCAAGCGTTAAAAAAGCTAAAAAGACAAAGAGAGAGAATATGATTACCTTTTTATAAACTTAAAGAGCACCCCCTAACAGGCAAAGTCAAATGGGATAACCCACAATGTACACATCTCGATATCTGCATTGAAAGTGCAGCTCTGCTTCTCATTAGCTCATGGACTTATGCTTTTTTTCTGATTGGTTGGTCAAAATATGGCACTATGGCCTAGTGATTCTGATTATCCATCTATTTTTAGAGATGGCAAAATTTTGGTCTCCTTGTTATTATTTGTTTATTTCTTTTCTTATATTCTGCTTGTGAAAGCTTTCTGGTTGGTTGGTTGGTTGGTTGGTTGGTCAAAATATGGCACTATGGCTTAGTGATTCTGATTATCCATCTATTTTTAGAGATGGTGAAATTTTGGTCTTGTTATTATTTATTTTTATTTCTTTCTCTTCCACTTCACAAGGAAGGTGAAATGTTGTAAGAATCTGGACGAATGCATCACATAAAAACTTTTTCCACTTTCTCACTGTAGCGGGATTGGTTAGGCTAATATTAATTAGCATAACCATACCACTATGTAGGCAGAACTTGAGATAGACTGGAGAGATTGTCACTTGTGACAACTACTACTATTGTGTGTATATCAACTTCGTAGCAGTCACAAATTTTCATAAAATTCTTATTGATATATTGAAATATATATCATTTTTACACTAATATATCTTAAGAAAAAATACTTTAAATTATAATTAATTTATTATAACAGTATTAATGATGTAAACAACTTCAACATAATAATAAATATGTGCAATTAACTTAATATTAATTTATTGAATGTGTGAAAAACCAGCATTGAGTCTATTTTAACTATTTTTATACTTATTATTTTATTGTGAATTGTTAAAATAAAGTTTTGGCTTCATGGCATCAAAAAAAAAACAGTGTGCCAAAAGGATGATTTTTCCCTTGACACCACTATTATTTTAACTACCTTCACTCCTCAGCAATGTTTCTTGTTTTAAAAAGTGCTGATTAGAATTGTAATAAAACCTAAACATATGTAAATGAATCTCTACATTATCTTTGTTCTTGAGAATTGACAACAAAATTAATAATCATTATACTGTTTATTGGAATAGTTAGCAAAACATCGGCTAATTTCCAATCAATTGAACTTTATAAAATACTAAAAATAATGACTTCCTTATAGTTGATTTATTTTTAATAATTTAGTAAATGTTTATAAATTTATGAATAAAGAATTGTTTTCATATTTATTTCTTTATAAATTGTTAATATTTCTTCACCTTCATTTAGGAATTATCATCTTTCGGTCTATTTGTTGTTGTTGTTTTTTTGTTTGTTTTTTTTTTAATCTTATTTCTCTATGGTAAACAAAAGTTGTTTGACAACTCTACTTTTTTTATCTTTTTTTTTTTTTAATAGTGAACTTTTTATTTTTATATTGCTACAGTGACTCAGTGAGGTGTGTCATTTAAATCTAAAAAAAAACAGTTCAAGTTTAAAAAAAAAAAAGCTGATTGTCAAGTTTGTTATTTAGTTTTGCTTTTTTGATGAAAACAAAAATCAGTATTTTGTCAGACATATGGAAACGATTATTTAAAAATTAAAACAATGCAGAATTAAACGGATTTTCATTTAAACCCAACGATTTTTTGAGAGTAAACACAAAACATTAACTAACATGATTTTTTTTTTTTTTTAATTTTTTTAATATATTTACTATTACAGATCATAAGCGGCTCCACACTACTGACGCGTGTTTACTTATTTTTATTAGGAAAATATATCAAAGGATAAATTAAATACCATACATTGTCGATTAATTAGTATAATTAATTAGTGTATTAACATAGTATATTCATACTTTTTAAGTTGTGAATATTTCTAAATAAAAAAAATTTAAATTTATGTTTGTTATCGATATAAGAATATTTTAGTTTGTATAAGCGGCCTTTCACAATGTGTCAATATGGCGTCACTATCAACGTCAACAGAAAGACTCGTCGCGAAAAAATATGAAGGGTCGCCGAAAAAACTGGCTCTGGCTTGTCTAGGCGCGTGCCTTGGACCATTATCATTTGGATATACCTTGGGCTTCAGTTCTCCGGCCATACCAGAAATGCTAAAACTTGATATACTCGGTAAATACCAGGCAGGTTGGTTTGGCTCTATTGTAACCATAGGGGCGATGGGTGGCGGCCCACTAGCTGGTTGGCTTATTGAAAAATATGGACGTCGAAAAACTATTGCTCTCATATCATTACCGTTTCTTCTTGGTTGGAGTTTAATTGCTTTCAGCACAAATTATTTGATCCTTTACTTGGGCCGCATTTTCTGTGGTCTCGCCAGTGGCATGGTTTGTGTCGCGTGTCCAGTTTATATAGCTGAGGTGACTATAAAATCCTTGCGGGGTTTACTTGGGTCTTGTGTACAACTTAATATAACTATTGGCATCCTCATCGCTTATCTGTTCGGAATGAGATTCAGCTACGTCCAGATGGCTAAAATTGGTTTGTTGACTCCAATAATATCTTTAGCTATCGCTTTTTTTTTCTTACCTGAAACCCCACGATGGCTTTTGTTGAGAAACAGACGAACTGATGCCTTAAAATCGTTGGCTAGCCTGAGAAGTACTCACACTGACATCGAAGAAGAATGTCGAGAAATTGAAGAAGGACTAGACGACCAGCAGGTCTCTCTTCATGATATGATCACCCGGCCAGAGTTTAAAAGACCCTTGTGTATTTCTGCTGGTT
Organism: Acanthosepion lycidas; assembly: GCA_963932145.1. Taxonomy (NCBI): domain Eukaryota; kingdom Metazoa; phylum Mollusca; class Cephalopoda; order Sepiida; family Sepiidae; genus Acanthosepion; species Acanthosepion lycidas. The sequence goes on along the minus strand of OZ010609.1, from coordinate 1,250,741 downwards.
TGATGCTATTCCAACAGCTAACTGGTATTAATGCCGTTTTATTCTACACAGTACCCATTTTTAAAGATTCTGGTTACGAAGAGCAAAGTCATTGGGCTAGTGTCATTATCGGTATAACCCAGGTTGTGTGTACATTATTAGCTTGCTGGTTAATGGACCGAGCAGGACGGCGCAAACTGTTAATATTCGGAGGAGTGATAATGGGTGTTTCGACATTTGTCCTCGGCTTGTACTACGCGATGAAGGACTTCGATTCATCCATGGTTACAAACTTGAGTGGAATGGCTCTAGGCAGTCTCATGATTTTTATGATTGGTTTCTCTCTTGGATGGGGTCCCATACCGATGCTTGTAATGTCAGAGATTTTCCCCTCGCAAGCACGGGGGAAAGCCGGCGCTTGTTCCATATTTATAAGCTGGTTCAGTGCTTTTATAGTAACTAAAGAGTTTATTACATTCAAAGATACAATCGGTCCAGCTGAAACATTCTGGGGCTTTTCGATCTGCTGTTTTGTTGGTACGTTTTTTGTATGGTTAATACTGCCAGAAACCAAAGGAAAATCTCTTGAAGAAATTGAGTTGTATTTCCTTGGCAGAAGCATGTTGAAAATGACAACTATCTGATGTTACTACAAGTCAATGTGAGTTTATCTCAACTTCATCTTGGAAGGGGGTGGGTACTTTCCTTTCACGTTTGGCATTTTTTTAAATTATTGCTAACAAAATTTGGTTTACTTTTTAAAAAATATTTTGGTTTATATTGCTAACGCATTTTTATTGGACTGGCAAAACAAAACTTATGGTTTTATATTTGGTACCTAAAATCCCTTCGTTAATTCATCCTGTCACTTGTTTTAAAAAAAACTTTTTTCCCGCACGACTACGGTTTACCGGGCATGCTTATGGAAAGAATTAGTAATAGTTTTTCTTCTTTTTGTGTTTAACATTAATTTCTTTTCTTTTTTTTTTCTTTTCTTTTTTTCTTGTCATTTATTATGAAATTTGATCCAGTTATATCGCATTAAAAATAAGAAGCTGACAATAATTCACTGGTTTAAAAAAAAAAAAACGTTAGGCTGTGGCTGGAATATTTTTACGAAAAAAAAAAAAACTAATGAATTAAAATAAATTTCCTAAATCACAATGGCAAAATTTAATTAATATCATGCTTGAATAAAAAAAATTAAATAAAACCTTTGATAAAAAAATAATTTAATTCTTTCGTTTTTTAATTTAAAAGAAAAAAAAATAGTGTTTCGCTACTCTACTGTTTTTCCTCAACATGCCCGGTAAACGGTTTCGCATTTTTTTTTTTTTTTTTTTTTTTTTTTTTTTTCCAAGGAAACATTTTAAACAGTCTCCACGTTGGAAATATTTCTATAAAACAGTAACATTAAAAAAATATGTTTTACTGAGTGTCAAAAACTGTTTTATCCCAGGTGGAAAAGAAATGATCCCCTAAATCTAAAAAATTATGGGGTGAGGAGCTATCATATGTTGTAGCCGCTAACCGAACGGTTTTTACACGCTATGCAGACTGCCTATTTTTGTTGAAAATAAATTCTTTTCAACAAAGATTAAGCAGTCTGTATATAGCGTGTAACCCGTACGGTTACGCTACATTTACAACATATATGATAGCTCCTCAGCCCATAGGGTTCGAGTTTTCGATTATACAAGTCAGTCATTAAACTGGCCAAGCAGCTCTAAGAGCCAAATGTCGGCAAGTGTGACATCGAATCAAAAAATGATAAAAAAATATCTTTTTATCAAAGTAAATTAATGTCAGATTTTTTTTGTTTATTGACGCTCCTTCTTTGTGCTTATGTTCAAGCACAGTGACTCGCCAACTCCGCGATTACTTTGTTGACTGTTTGCAGTGTACACAGGCCGAAAAATTCTTTATTATTTTATTAAATTTTTATCAGTAAATTATATTTTTCACCGAGTGATGTCTCACTTTCCCCAACAGAACACAGTTGAGTAGAATGTTATCAAGAAGCCAGACTTAACCCAAATGTAAAAAAATAAAAAAATAATAATCTCTACACCATCTTCAGAAAAATCTGTCATAGGGAGACAGCTTGACGTACGATCGAAAAAAGATTAATATTAATGTACACCAGTCCTTTGTACAAGATAATACACAATGGCACAAAAAAAAATAATGCTTGAATTCTACGTAAAAGTTGTGAAGATTAAAAAAAAAAAAAAAAAAAAAAAATTGTATCAAGTTTAAAAACTTAAACGCCCTACGACACTTATTCAAGTCAATTTTTTCTTAATATGGCTTCTTTTGCAACCTTTAAAGAATTACACTTAAGCTACGTTTTTTATCTCTTCTTAGCAGATAATTAAAATTTGTTTAAGCAAGTGAGTTAGTGTAATTAATAGCAACAACTCTACATAGAACCTTATGATGTTTTATTTTACTAATTCAGCTTTAGTGATGAAAAACGTTTATTTTATTGTGATGGATGGTTACAAGCGAGAGGGGAGATGGGATGTGCTTATTTTATTACCACTACTATTCTTAGTACTATAGAAATACCAAATAATTTTATTGATCATGACTATTTTTGTAAACTTTATTTGAAGTACTATAATAAGCAAAAGTATTGTAAATTAGTTTGCATATATACAATATATGTGGGTTAAAAACTTTTTTAATAATAAGTAAAATGAAATACAATTTTTTTTTTCTTTTTTTCCCAATGAGGTGTATGTAATTGAAGCCTGCCACAATACTGACTGTTGTGAAATGTTTCATTGACTAGAGTCAGTACCTACCTATTTACTTATCCATAGTCTGATTAAGTGTGTTCAACCATGTACAAAACATCAGAAACTTCTATTCCATTGGTAAGAATGTGAATATAGAGAAACTTGACCTAAATTGGTCAGCCTAAAAATCAGTTTGTGTAGATGGGCATGTTTATATTTTTGAACCTCCAACCATTAGACAACATGGAAGCTATGTGGCGAAGGTGCACACAAAAACAATGCATTGATCAACAAATTATGATAGATCAATTGCAGAGTTTATGCAGAATCAAAGATTTAATCAAAGACTCCTAATTTCATCCTTTTTGGCATCAAATCACCATAGTTCCTGCTTGATATTATTAGTTCTTGTACTTTAAATTAAGTAATAATCATTGTTCTTGTCATCTGTTTGTTTTAACTTCCTACTCTTCCGTTTTCTTCTCTTCCATTTTACTTTCTCAGCAATTGACCAACTAGTAATCGTCCTGGGGAAGGCGATAAACTACATTCAACAGCAAAGCCTCTGTTCAGGTGGTTTTGAGGGGCGTGGAACCACCTCTTAATTGCTGGTGTACCCGGGTCCACCTTCACCCAGAGTGGTAGCACCTGTTAGAGTCCCAGCTATGGGCAAATAGTTAACCCACAAACTGGAACTATGAAAGTGTAAAAATATGTTTTAATACCAGCAATACTTTTTTGTAAAATATTATTACTAGCAATGAATTTTTGAAGGAAAAAAATATTACCAGCAAAACATTTTTGGAAAAATTATTACCAGCAATAAAAATCTTGTCAGCATTAAATAACCCATTGAGGTTGATATGCCGTAAAACAAACCAGTTGATTGGCTGGTAAAAGTCCTGAGTTGGATTAAAGCAGAGTAACAAAGGTTCTCCAGGAAAAAAAAATTAACTGGAAAGAGAGAAAAAGTCATGGCTTTTAGAGATCTCCACTGGGTGATCTTATTCCAGTCAACAGGGGTGATATCTCCATTAAATGCTAAAGTCTCTAGCTGGTTGACTGAAGGTTGGGAGCTCAATCCCTGCACTGGGTAGGGTTTTATTTTTATTTTTCTCTTCAACCTTAGTTCTTGAATTTGTATTAAATTGAAAACACCTTTTACTGATATTGATTTCTTGATTGAAAACATATTGAACACATTCTTCTAAACATGTTTCCAGAAAACATATTCCCAGACATTCATTTGAAATGTCATAATACATATTTTAATGAACAGGAAGTAAATATATGGTGTTTTAAGGTTCATCATCATCAGTTTAGTGGTTGTGGGGTCACTGTATACCAGAGCACCTGACCAACTCCCTTTATATGTCTCAGTTGTATGCCAGTGTCTGGAACTCTGTGAATAATCTTCCTGTTTTGAGGTTTGTGCGGTACAAAACTATAATAGTGTCATCAGATGGTGCTTTGGTGATCTATCCGAACATTGATCGCTGACCTTTTGACAGACCAGTCCAGGTTAGGTGTTCTAATATCCAGATTCTTGTCCATAGATTGGCATTACTTTTTTTTTTTTTTTTTTTTTTTTTTTTTTAATCAATTCACCCCATGCAATGCAATAATGCCACTAAGATGCAAATGGCTACTGGGAGTGAAAGAGAATGAAAAGACCTTAGAAGGAACTGGAAACCCAATCCTAAACAGGAATAAATCTCTACACCTGTTCAAAAGACCAGGGAGGAGTGTGAACAGATGCTTCGCACACAGTCGAATACATCTGTCAGACTATGGAAATACAACTGAATTTATTCAGGTATGACACTAGTTCCCTATCCTATTAATAAACAATCCTAAGTTCATATCTGATTTTTGCGTCATGCATGTAACTTGGCATCTTACTGACAGAAATAAGGACATAATTGTTTTATACGCATACCATGATTTTGTTTTCTTGGTGGTATTGGAAAAGTGGCTTGGCTACAATTTACTGGGCCCACAGTCCTGAAGGAAGATGGCAGCTTGAATAATAATAATTGATATTAAATACATATCCAGTGCAAATAATTATAGTGGCAAAGAATGACTTCAAAGAAAACCTAAGAATGATAACTAACAATTTAAATAAGACGACATTACTTATTAGATTTGCTAGATTTGCCTTCAGTAAGCAATTATCTTCAACCTAATTCCAATTAATAGTGGATAAAGTAGTAACAATAGCTTATGTTTAGTTTATTTTGTGTTCATGTTTAGTTTGTTATTGGGTTCATCTCCCTTCCCTTTCATTTTTGATCTTTAGATTTTTATATATAATAATTTATTATCATTAAATTTTTATGGCATGGGGGTGCGTTTTGTAGGTCCCCCCTTGAGAGGGTATGGTATTCTGGAGTCTGGAGGATTGATTGGTGATGGACGAATTTTTGTGGTGAATGTGCAAATTGTAATGAGTGAATGGGTCATGAATCGGATTAGCTAGGTATAAGATAGTGAAGACCAGCCTCAACCCCTCCCCTTTTTTCAGCCTTGTGCCATAATTGTATTTTTATATACAATAAATACCAGTAACAATAGCTAAATTATAGCAATCTGATTATTCAACAAGGCTTATGGCTACATCATGTTGAAGCACCAGATCTTGTACGATTGCCAAAGTTAAGCAACCTCGAGCCTGGTCAATTCCTCGATGAGTGTCCACTTAGGAATACTAGCTGCTGTAAGCTTGGATGTGCAGTTGGTGTAATGGATGATGGTTTGGAATTGTTAATTAGAGAGCCGAGTTCCAATTCCAGTTAGGCTTGTTATATTTACTTACGTGCAAATAACCTTGGGAATGATATACACCTCTTCTCCCCCAGCTATGGGTTAATTAGTAGAACTTGTATCATTATCTCCAAAAAAATTCTCACAATCTAAAAATATTTTCTGGCTTTAAATAACCTGCAAAAGGTTGATAACCCATAAAACAAATTAATCAATAATCAATGAGGCCTTAGATGTACTAAATTAGTCAATTAGGCTTAATCCATTTTGTCAATTGTTTTATTCAAGTCGTTATCTACCTCTAGATCCATGGAATTGGTAAATTGTAGTCAAGCATAAAAAGGATTTAATCTCCATCCCTGCACTCAACTCATCACCAAATATGTTGACAAAAATGTCTAGTCACTAGCATGCCACAATGGTTTATAGAGAAAAGGGATGTTTGAGCATTTGGAAAAAGAAATCTCTCATAACTACTTTGTTGTCCAAAGAGCAGTAATATTAAAAATCTGTTACATCCTTTGTCACCCTTCAGAGGAATCAATCCAGTCATTACTGCATATTAAACAGATTAAAATGTCTGAAATGTTTTTGGCAAACCTGGATATTTATGCCTGCAAAAAATCAGGGTATCAAAAGGACAGTTTTTCCTATGACACCACCTTTATTTTAACTACCTTCACTTTTGGCAATTGATTTAAAAAGTGATTGATTAGAATTGTAATAAAACCTAAACATATGAAAGTGAATTTATACATTTTTTTTTTTTTTGTTCTTGAGAATTGACAACAAAATATCAAATACTATTTATTAGATTGTTTATTTATAAGAATAATTTTATATTTACAACATTCTAAAAACTAATGCAATGCAGTATTTATCATTTAGCAATTTATAAAGAAATAAATATAAAAATAATTTTTTATTCACAAATTTATAAACATTTACTAAATTATTAAAAATATGTAAACCAATTATAAGGAAGTCCTTATTATTTATCATTTTATAAAGTTTGAATCAACTGGCAATTAGCTGATATTTTGCCAACCATTCCAATAAACAATCTAATAGTGTTTAATATATTTGTCTTAAGTTCTCAAGAATAAAAAAGATGTGTAAATTCACTTTCATCATATGTTTAGGTTTTATTACAATTCTAGTCATCACTTTTTAAAACAATAAACATTGTTGAGGAGTGAAGGTAGTTAAAATAAAAACAATGTCATGGAAAAAAACATCCTTTTGAGATTCTATTTTTTGGCAGGCATGAAGGTCCATGTTTGCCTGTTTTTCTGTAGTTACTTCTGTAATTAATAGCATTTTCAAATAACATGTTTTAGTATAAAATGTCATTTATTACATTAAATGTTTTTATTTTCATTCAGTTTAACGGTCAGTGCTTCAACTTTATTCAGTGATATCTTGTGAATATTAAAGTTTTAAAAAGTAATTTTTAAACAGTAATTTAGAGAAAAAAATTTTTTTTTAAATATTTACCATATTTTCCCCACTGATAAAATGTTTTAGAAAAAAAAAATTGGGGGAGGAGCACTCACTGCAATCCATCAAAAACCATAGGCCATTTACTGAATGCTATCTATTCTATAATATAAAACACAATGTGACTTCATATATTTATCAGTCATGCAACCTGATCCTCCTTACTTAGTAATGAGATATTCTGTTGTTATGGTATACATCAGAAAACAAAGATACCTTGTTAGCATAATAGTGTAATATCTCATTAGTATGGAAAATAGGTTGCTAATACATTGTTTCTTATTTGTTTCATATTCTCTTTCCTTTGGATATTTGTAATTTTAATGATTTAAAAAGTATACTTATTTTTACATGCAACAACATCACTAATGCAGGAAACAACCAATCCAATTATAAAATTACTTAAATATGGCAGTTTTTTTTCTTTTTCTTAACAATATAGGTCAATCTGTATTAACAAAAAGAAAGCCAAAAAGTTGACCAGCTGCAATGTTTATGTCAGAGCTTCTTAACCGAGGATGGGTTTCAGAGGTCTGTGAGGATCAGTTAAACATTAACATTTATATTTGCTATGCAGCCCTTGTCCTTGCATCCTGCAACTGCTTGAAAGAAAACACACCCACCCACAACTTACAAAACATAAACAAAGCAATTTCCAAAGAATTAATGGATTTATTTTTGATTCAACATTTTTATTGCTTCAAATGTTGTAATGGCTACTCATCTGAATGAGGAAGTGCATTTTTCCTTAAAAGGAAAATAGAGCCTTGCTGAACTGTAACACTTTCTGTAGCCAAATGGTAAAGCATGCTGGGTCAAACAGTGGCTTCTACAAAAGTGAACACAAATTCAATCCCTACCAGGAAACACATTTTCTTTATTAAAATTTCTCAAGTGTGCAAGCCAATAGACATAATACCCACTGTTTAAAATAAAAGTGGGCCATTTATTTCAAATATGGAGTAGCCAGTATAATAATGTTTGATTTAATATATCTATATAATAATAATATTAATAAGATAATTGAATCATAGTCTTTAGATAGGTACATGAAATGAACTTTTGAGTAAAGGGCTGTAAAAAATGAAAATACTTTAGATTCACCTTGATTTTATTATGAACTTTAGCACCTGTTAGGGTCCCAGCTATGGGCAAATGGTGAACTCTCAAACAAAAACAAAACACCATGAAAATGTAAAAATACATTTTTATAGTAAAAATACCAACAATACATTTTTGTATGAAATAATTACCAACAATACCTATTTATAGAAAAATTACCAATGATACATTTTATCTGTAGCTGAAGGCATACAATTGCACTTAAAATATATTTAGCTGAAGGCATACAATTTCATTCAAAATATATTTAGATTTTGTCATTAAATAACCCATACAGGTGTTGATATGCTGCTAAAGAAAATCAGCCAATCAACCTTTAGGCAGGGTATCAACAAGACTCCTCACAACTCAAGAAAGTTTTGGAGAATGATCACAAAGTAAACAATGGCAGTTTTCTGCAGCTCTACAATTTTTGTCTCAGTTCCAATTTTGCCTAAGTGCTTTTTCAGTTTTCTAGGTTATGTTTCAAGTGTATCCATTACTACAGGAATGAGACCTACAGTCTTTATTTGTTCTTTATTATTATTATAGTAATGATAAATAAATAAAATAAATTAAGTCATAATGTACATGAAAAAGTCATAAAAGACAAAACCTATTTTTGATACATCTCATTAACTAAACAAACTTTTCTTCTTCTCAACATACACAACATTGCTGAGTTGATTCTATGACTCAGTGGACATCAGGGTATCAGGCTGGGCTTGTTCTGTTCATCTTATCTCAAATGGCAAGGTTATTTGTGACAGTACTTGATTACCTACAATCAGTAGTATAGGTGAATCTCTACACTTTTCTATATCAACCATTATGGCATGCTGCAGACAAGAACTTTGTTAAAATATTAATCATCTCCAGGAGAAAACACAGTATTTGCATGATCACTTTTTTTCCTTTTTCTGCGTATGAATCCGCATGCATTATTTTTGTAATCGTTTACTTTTATTAATACCCATGCATGTTTTGTATGCATTATTTGTGATCATATATTTGTTTTGATGTTTGATTTGTTAAATTGAAACCTTTTTAATCCAAATTAATATATTTTTATTGTATTTTAAGTAACAGTATTAAACAACTAAAACAACATTAATTTAAAAGGACCTTAAGAAAAACAATTACATTTGAATTTCTTAAATGAAACATTTTCAATTATTATTCATTTTTGACTAGTATTTCTTTCGTCTTATTTCTCTTGCTTTTCCACCAAGTAGTAATAGTCTTAAATTGTCTGAATTTCTTAGATGAAGCCTTGGCAATTATTATTCATTTTTCACTAGTATTTCTTTCATCTTATTTCTCTTGCTTTTCCACCAAGTAGTAATAGTCTTAAGTTGTCTGAATTTCTTAGATGAAGCCTTGGCTATTATTATTCATTTTTGACTAGCATTTCTTTCATCTTATTTCTCTTGCTCTTCATTGCAATTCCCAGATTTTCATTTTTTGCTCTTTAGTATGAAGCCTAGATCAAAAATAAATAAGCCTTGAGAAATTTAAAGCTCCCAAGAATAAGGTTTTTAAGTTCAAATCTTCCCACAGGATTTTATTTTATTTCAGATCTACAATGCCCCCAAATGGGTATTGCAATAAAAAAAAAATGCCAGAAATTGCAATGAAAGAAATTTAAGTAAGAAATTTAAAATAATTGTTGCTTACTATCACTCAATATACAAGCTTAAATAAAAAAAAAAAAGTTTCTGGGGTAAAAAGCAGCAAGACTTTCATTTAAGAGATTAAATCATGTGTTTGTCCCTCCTGTGTTGATATTTTCAGCCTTCAGATCCATTTTGAAAAGAATTGATATTAACTGACATTTTCTAAAAGCTTGTCAATATGTCAGACATTTTAGAAATCCTTTTTTCCTTTATTTGTGTAATAAATAATTCTTTTATCTTCTTATTAAATCTATTTTTGATTCCTACAACTGAGCTTGTATCGCACATTTTTGATTCTGCCCTGAAAAGTCAAATTCTGCTTACATTTGTTTATTTACAAATGCAGAAGTGTTGGTCGTAGAAATGTCAAATGTGTTCAATGCAAGCTGTTGATGGCATTTTTTTGCTTCCCAAATTTACATAACCCCAGGGAAAATTGATTTTTACTATGTCTTTATTTCTAACAAAGTGGCAATCTGTTAAACGCTTTAAAGTGCACAAGAGTAAATTGAAAGAGGCTGACCTTATGGTTGGAATAATTAAATGGATTTTCTGTTGGATCATTTATCAGTGTTTGAGACCAGTTTAAAGCCAGGATTTTGAATGATGAGACCTAGCCGCCAATCCAATCCTGTGCTTGAATTCATAAGGTCTAAGTGCCATAAAGAAAAGTGATATTTATATTGAAAAATACAAAAATGTGGCACAAGGCCAAAGGTAGGGATAGGGGAAGGCTGATCTTCAATCTGTCTTAATTGAACTTAGCTAGCCACAATTACTAAACCCAAACATACCACAGTATTCCTTACACTAAAACAACGCATTCTTACTTACCATTCTTACCCCAACCACCATAATATCTCAATTCACTTGGCTAGGTTGAGTGGAATGTTGATACAAGGGTGTTTCAGATGAGAAGATGTAAAAAAGAAGATACTGTCTATATATATATATATATATATATATATATATATAACAGATTAAGACAGATCAAAATTCAGCAGTAAATAAATCAGTGTTATTGGTGAAAGTTTATTTCTCTATTGGATCATGTTATTTAAGTCATGCTAATTATGTGCTAAAAATAATATCGCCCAAATGTCTGCCAAATCTGAAAGAAAAAAAAAATCATTAGACGCTTAAACTTAATTCACATTTAAAATCGGTCCCATTTATGAGAACACCCTTTATATTAATATTTCACCCAAAGCAAGACAATAAAAGCCACTATGAACCAAAAGGTTTGTAGCGAGTGAAGGAAACTGCAAAAAACATTACTGAGGCTACATCTAGCGACTTCAAGAGTAAAATTATGAGACATACCTGCCAATCTAGTACTGCATTTAAATTCATAAAGTCAAGGCACTAAAGGAGAATGCTGATCAGCAATCTCAAATGTCAGATTTGCCAAATATTTCTACCGAATTCCTTCTTGCATTATCACAGACGTTTTCATCATTCAACCGTTTTAAAGAAAAATCTTTCAATCAGCATGACAATGAAGCTAAATGTTTACAGAAGGGAAGAGCCACTGTGAAATTTCTGTTTTTTCAGTCGAATCTTTGATATGGATATATTGTTAAACTTTGTGAAAATATTCAAGAAGTAATGTTTTTCATTTGAAAAGATCAGGATATGATATCTAATGAAAGTATTCAGCAATTGTAGCCATTTACTTAGAAATAGTTTCTTTGAGATTTCTACCAAATTATTGCTTGCGTTATCATTCACATCATTATTGAATATTTCACAGAAAGATCTCTCAATCACTGATAATGAAGCAAAATATTTACAGATGAGAAAAACAGCTACTAAATTTGATTTCTCACGAAAATATCAAGTTAAAATAAACAAACATCTGTGGCTATGTACTTAGTGTTTCCTTTGCTTGAAATTCCTACTAAATTCTTTATTACGCTATCAAATTCATATCACTTCCAAATGTTTTGTAACAAGATCTCTCAATCAACAACAATGACACAAAATGTTTACAAAAGAGAAAAGATGTAAAATTTCAGTTTTTTTAGTGAAATCATTGATACAGACATCCATATTGCTAAACTGTGAAAATATTCAAAAAGGGATTCATTTAAAGCATATATCTCATGAAAGTATCAAAAGTTTCAAAATAAACCAGCAATTGTTGCCATGTACTTAGAAATAGTTTCCCAGAAATTTCTACCAAATTCTTTCTTGCAGTATCACAGATATTCCTATCATTATTGAATGTTTTGCAGAAAGATCTCTCAATCACTGTGATAAGGAAGCAACGTTTTCTGAGAAATGCAGCTATGTAATTCAATTTCTCATGAAAATATCAAATTAAAATTATGGCCATGTACTTACTGTTTCCTTTGAACTTTCTACCAAATTCTTTAATCGCGGACATTCACATTATTACTGAATGTCTTGGAAAAAGATTTCTCAGTCACAATGTTCAAAAGACTAAGGAGGAGTGTGATCCGGACAATAAGTGAATCTATCTTGTTTGATGTGATCATTTACCAAATCTTTTACCTGAGACTTAAGATAAATGAAGGTATTTTTTCTTAGGAAGTTATTGAACTTGGATTGAAAAAGATTTTCTGTGTGAGCAGTCATTACTCAATGTAAAAGATTGTGTTAATGATTACTCATTAACATAATAATTTTTACATTTCCGATAGAGATAGATTTTTTTTTATATGTGCATATCAGTATTCTTCTTAATCATTCCTAGTGCTCCTATTACTACTGGGATAATGGTAGTGTTTAAGTGCTACATATTTCCAGATCTTTATATTCACAGAGTCTATCAAATTCTCTTTTATAAGATGATGTGATCATGTCTATCCCAGGATGTTTGGATGAACAAAATGAATGAAAATAAAAGACCAGTGTATTTTAAAACATAATAAAACAACTTTTATTCATTTGCTGCCTGAGAGCAGCAAGGATTAGTTTGGATTTAAACCATGAATTCAGAAGTGCCGCAAACCAATTAGCAGACAAGGGAAGTAACTCAATTACATTTTGAGTTATTTCTCTTTTTAGTGGGGAGTACATCAGCTTTCCCTAATAATAATTTGTTTTTTAAAGTCTTTTTTTTTTTTTTTTTTTTTATAGATGGGTTAAAAAAAGACATTCAAACAGAAATTAGTTACCTTATGTATTGTTGGGGATTTTCATTTTTGAGGGATAATTGTAATTCTTTAATGCCCATTTTTATTCCATCCCTATTCGTTTATTTCTCTATACTTTTACTTCTATTTCTTTATCTATTATGTTTGTTCCAAGAATTTTTAATTCTCCATATTCTATAGGTTTTATTTAGTAAAAGTTTCTGTTTAGTGTCATAGTAAGTTGACATAACATCCTTACAATTGTCACTCGTCCAATTGATGCTTTTATTCCCTTTTTATTTACTTATATTGGTTGAGGGGTGGGGGCATTATCATTTAGTGAATGCTAATGGCATCCTTTCCAGTTGCTGGTCTATATTAATAGTCCTAGTTGGCATAGAGCTAGTCGATTCTGATCCACTCAGCTCCCTCCAGTAGTTCTGATGCCGCCTGCTTGTGTTGCCAGCCACGCATCATGTGATGTAGATGGGTTAAAGGTTGGTAGGGGGGCAGAAGTTGTCCCAAGTATCATTTACCTACCCCCAAAATTTGAACAAAAAGCGTGTAACAGAGAATTGGGTTAACCCAACAATAGACCAAAAGTTGGTTGCATGGGATGCAATAAGCACCAGGAGTTATGTCCACTTCCACAATTAGCTGTTCAGAGAGGACATTCTACTTACAGTAGGTGGCACTGACAATGTCTGCTTACAAATGTTACTAGGCAGGTATTAGCCAATAGTCAGTGTGGGTCTGGGACTGAAAGAGCTATATAACACCAGCTTTTTCTCAATTGTGAGAGGCACTCTTGACGTGTGGAAAACCAGAACACACAAAGTGCCAATAGTATTTTTCATTTCACCCTTGCAATTATAACCCTTAGTAAATTACACAATGGCTGGATTGGGGATGAAGCTTTCCTAAATATTATTAATAATTTTAAATGTTTCTATTCTTATCCTTTCTGGCAAGAGCAGTTTTGTTCATGACATCAAACTTCTTTATTTTTAATAATATTTATTGGATATTACAAGCAAGAAAATACCATGGCTCATAATGCTAATGTGTTTAAAATATAATTTAATTTGAATTATTTATAAATTACAATTCACATTTACGTTTCTTCCATTAAAAAAATGAGTTATAAACAAAAATAAAATGGTTCATGATGTTCATAAATTAAAATTAATTTATCAATTTAAATTTCTTATTGTTTATAATATTTATAATTTTTATTTGTTTCTTCTGTTAGAATAAAGTAACTATATTTTAGATCTTCAAAAAATACATTTCTCTTTGAATTCTAAATGCAATTATTATTATTAATCATTATTATGATTATTATTATTATTACTATGATTCATTATTTTTATTAGGATTTATTATTGTGATTATTACTGATATTTTGCCATAGACCTAATATTTTTAAATTTCATTTTTTCATAATTTTCATTTCACATACATGAAATTGAAAAAGAAGTGTGTATATATGATAAAAAACCTTTTTGAAATGCTTTTTCATTTCTGAAAATTTGAACTACCTACTATTGTCATGCAAAACCAATGCTCCCTCAAAATTTACTTCATGTAACAATTTTTTTTTTATTAATCTAATAAAAATGACTAATTCTATGCAATTTGTTGACTTTTTTTTTACTGTTTTGTCTTTTGAATCATTTTTAATTGTTAATTTTCCTTATAACCAACATGTGAATATGAGGCTACTTCCTTAATTTAATAATTACTCTCCACCCCCATTAATAAAAGCTATACCCTTGCATTTATTCCTGACCACTGACAATCCATTTCTTCCTGATTTTGAATACTTTTTTTTTTCCTTCAAGCATTTCACCCCAAGCAAGGCAGGAGTGCCACTAGCTTGCAATGGTATGACAGAGAGTGGGAGCAAGAGTAGAGTCGTAATGGAGGAAAGGATGAAGAGAAGGATGGGGAATAGATCAAGGCATCTTGAGATATCAGTTGACATTGCATTTGAATATTTGGAGATTACAGCTATCAGGAAGGCAAGTAGGAGGAAGGGAGTTTCACAGATGGGAAATGCAAGACATGAAGCTATTGGAGTCGAAGAGATGGCTACATTTAACCATTTCAACAGTGAAAGGGTGGGACTGAGATGCCAACCTATAAAATCATTAGCAATGGATTTCCATTATATATATAATAGCCCTATTCATTCCATAATACTTACATTCATTCCTGACCACTGACAAAATACTTTTCTCATTTTGAATGTGCTTTTATACTAAAATCATTAGCAATGCATTCTCATTATTCATATAATCTTATAATAACCTTATTCTATCAGTAATGCTTGCATTCATTCCTGACCATATAAAATTCTTGTTTTCCTCATTTTCAATGTATTCCGATTGAAAAATTATTAGTAATGCATTTCCATTATACATATAGTATCTATTCTCTCTTTAAACCTTACATTAATTCCTGAACATTGAAAATCCCTTTCTGTGTGATTTTATTTACACAAAGCAGAGACTAATTGTAGAAATTTACTAAACCAAATCTTCAGCCCAGAATTACCAAATTCATTGGCTAATCATCAAATTCATTTGTCTGCAAAGAAGTAAAACAGTTGAAATGTGGATAAAGTCAGAGGTCACTGAAAAGAAAAGCTCAAAGTTGGCCTTCAGATATTGGTTTCAGATGCAATCAGTCCTGAAATTAGAATAATTAACATTGAATTAAACAGCAGAGTAGACAGGGCTCTTTATAGGACATTGTTATATTATTATATGAAGTTACCCAAAAGGATGTTTGGTGGATCATTTTTGTTTTTAAATTGTGGGCTAAGTTGGTTGTGTTGCAACATTAGTTTCCACATTTTTCTTGAGACCAATATACCAAAGTTGGAGTGTCTCTGCTACTTACTGAAAATCAACCATCATTTTGTGACACTTTGATTGAAACACCCACATAGAAGGAGAAGGTGTGTTTTTTTTCTCAGTCTCAAGTATTTCTGTCTTAGATCTGGTTGATAAAGTCTGATGTTGGGTCTTGACCCACTTGACCAAAGGGAAACAAAAGAGCAAAGTAAAAGAAAGCATTTGGGGTCAAGTAACAACAAAGCCGGACATTGAGGATTTCCAATTGCTGGTCTATATAAACAGTTACAGTTGGGATGATGGTAATTAGTTCTGGATGACGACGGACAAACTGTCCCTTGAGTAGTTCCAATACCACCTGAGAGAGAGAGTTGGTAGGAGGGAAGAGCTCTGCTGTTATACTGACAGGGTAGAAGTCCCAAGTGTCACCTGTCACCTACCTACCTATCTACCTACCCAGCAAGCAAAGCCCTGAATAAAATATTTTGGAAAGAGGATTTTTGTTCTCATTTCTCAACACTGATTTTGTTTTCACTTATGGTCTCTTTGTGAATGTGCAGTGGTCCCTTCCCAGTTTTTGGTACACACTGACATGAACAAGAATGGAGTAATCACTGACAAATAGATGGAAGATTGGGTGAGGATCTCATTGTATGCTTACATTTTAACTTGGTTGGTTGATTTTGTTTAGTGGCATATCAACACCTCTATGGGTTATTTAACTCTGAAATGTAAATATTTTGTATACATTTTTATACTTTCAGGATAAAAATGTTTTATAGATATATGGATTTCTCACCAGGAGAAAGGTTTTTTGTTATAGTCTTAAATAGCACAATGTGTATGACATTTATTGACTGCTTTTATTACCCTTGTTATGGTCCAGGTTAGGACCAAGGAAGAACAACACAAACACAAGAGTAGAAATAACGAAGGTATATTACACGAAATAATAATATAAGATGTTGAAGGTGTTAGTATGACTGTCAGTCTGGTTTGGAGTGAACTACTATCGGCTCGACTCGATTCGTCCCTCTCTCTTGAGAGGCATAGTATACATAGTGTTAGGAAGAGTTAATTCTGTAGTTATAGGTAATGACCTATGACAACCCTTTGTGGGGAAATTTTTTTCTTATTACTATCTAGCAGTTTTGGACCATGTGTGTTTTCTAAAAGACAAATTCTCACCGAAAAGTTTTCCAAGGAGAAACTCCTTTTTTACAAAGATATCTTGCCTTCTTGCTAATTGCTGATTCATTAATTCACAAACAAATGAAAAAGCATTCAAACCTGCCACATCATTCTTTTCACCATTTTGCGATGGCCAGTACCAGGGATTTGCGACCAACAACTGACCCTGTCAAATATATCATATTTCCAACAAGCTGTGTGGCTGTTTATTATTTATATCTTTTTTCTTTCCCTAATTCTTAACATTAACATATTCTCCTCTACACACACATTATTACACCTAGCTTTGGTTGGCAACCAATCTGAAAGAAGGAAACGAATGGAGAAGATAGTGGGAATCAACTATCATGACAACAGAAATGTAATAAAGAAAAGAAACCTGTAGTGAGCCGTAATTGCCTACGTCCCGAGGGACATGGCATCTAAGAAACGAAATATTTCCAATACTGCCTACTAAATCAGAAGAAGACCAAATGTAACAATGATAAGGATTAAGTGAGGGGATTTAAGATTACACAAAGGATAATATGAATTGGAATCAAATATAAATTAAATCCAACGATGATATACAGTTCAACCTCTGGCACCCTTAGGAACAGGCCACTGCTAGAGCACAGAAAATACCAGATGACAGAAATTCCCCTAAAAAAAAAAAAACCCAATGCAGACATAGTTTTGCTAGCTCATCCCACATATATAGGGTGCAATGAATAAATTGTCAACTCAAATATTTAAAAATAAAATTACACAAATGTATCTTGGAATACTCAAGAGAAAATTTATTCAATAAAATCACCATTGGCTTCAACCAAGGCCCCCAGGTAACTTTGGAATCTCCTGCAAACCAATACAATAAGAATAAAGGTAACATTTATGCAGAAGGTTGTCACAAGTCAAGCCAGTAGTGAGTGCTACTATTGGAAGGTCAGTAGTTGTTGTGTAAGTCTGAGTCATACACAACAGATTCCAGCTAGTCTCTGTAGTCCATTGACTTACAGATACTTATAGGTAGTTACTACCTATAGTGGTAGTCATTCATGGAGGTGACAGGTTATTCCATCACATCACTAACCATTTCACCATGTCGAAGTGCCCTTCTGTGTAGATATATGTGATATATTTTTTCTCTGTGTATAGTTTTGTGTATGTCTTAGTGATATAAAATTCTCTGAGAACAGAACGTTTGTCAGTCTTTTTTCTTTCAGCTATTATTTTCTGTCCATGAAATATGGTGTTATTAGGTTGGTGCAAAAATAATGACGTAATAATATCGTTTTTTGACCTTAAAAATACATCAAAAAACGACATTATTACGTCATTATTTTTGCACCAACCTAATATTAAATTACAGATATGATAATGCCCATAATAGGGGAAATACAAATGGCAGAATAAATCTTTCTGTCATAGTTCTCTCCCTTTATGAAAAGAAATAAAACAATCATTACTGCTTCCAAGCAAGTTTTTTTATTATTTCATGTAATACATAGGCAAAAAAAATGCTACAGCCAAAAAATAACTTACTATCCTGAATGGGCAAATATGAAGCTATATATAAGAAACAAACAAGACCATATCAAAACACTTTGTTGCTGTTAGAAGCTGAAGAAAGTTGTAAACAACATGTGGGACTACCCTTGTAGCTGTTCAATGAAATAAAGGCAGCTAATTCAAAACTTACTCAACCACAGAAATTACAGGAACATACATTAAAAAGGTAAGGCTGTAATAAAGAAGTAACATGAATTATTTATAAATTTAGCATGTTTCACTTTTATTTAAGCTTCATTGAAAATTTTTAGAAATGAGTTATAGAAGAGAATGTTTTCGTAATTTGAATTCTGGGTTTCTTAGGGGTTTTTTTTTTAATCAAATTGACCCCTATGCAAAGCAGGAAAGACACAAGGGGGTTACTGGTTGTGAAACAATTAGTAAACAGAAACATTTTCAGAACAATAGAAGAAGAGAAAATCAAGAAGACAGTAGATAGCAATTGACATTGCATTTAAATTTTTGAAGATCAAAGTTGGCTGTAAAGCATGGAGTTGGAAGAGTGTTCCACAAGCAAGAAAAAAAACTTGTTCATTGGTCAGGTAGATCTTATAAGTTATTGTCGTGTGTGTGTGTATGCATCTGGATTCTAGTAGCAATTTTGTATCTGATAATTTTAAACTCAACTCATAACAATACTAAGAAATTTATTAAATATGACACATCATGAATGAAAATTATTCTAACTCCACTGATCATATCTAAAAAAGATTAAGTATTTACAGAAGATAATACAAGAAAAGAATTTAATTTCAATTTAAACTTAATGGATATATTATCCAGTAGCAGCCGTACCCAACTGGTCGATCAGAAAAAAGCATTCAATTAGAATGAAGCAAAAACAGCATCATGTTTACATGTAACAGAGTCTATCTTCTTCAATTACTTTAAAGAACTTTCATTAAAAGACATTTTGAATTAATGCAGTTACTGATATAACAGAAGTAGTCTGTATTTATTCAATCGAAGTCAGCTGAGGACATGAAGGGGTAAAACAGACAACATGAAGACCCGCTTCAGACCATAATTATTTTGGAGTTTTTGAAATTCAATTTGTCACTGTGCTACTGGGGATGTAAAAGAGGATACATTTATAAAGTAATTATTAAGTTTGATGAAAATTGTTTGAAAGATCTACAAAAATAAGATACCAGTAAAAAATTTTCGCTATTTACACAGGTTTTCACTATATGGGTGGACTCTATCAAGTTAGATGACTGTTAAACAATCAACTCATTGTTGGCTACAATTGAGTGAAGTTTGTATTAGATTGCTTGAAAATTGAGGGAGTTTTTAGTTTAAAATTTGTATTGAAATCGATTTTTTGGTTTTTCACTATGTGCAATGGCACAGAAATAAAAATGAGCTTGTCATGTTCTAAATAACCTACATACCAAGTTTGAAGGAAATTAGAGGAAAAAAGTTGAATTTATCAATTTTTGCTTGGCTTTATTGATTATTTAAAAATTATCAGTTTTATCTCTTATATTGTACAATGTATATGGTCAAAATTGGTTGGACTGATCTCGAGTAAAAAGGTACCAGACAGACACACAGACATTCTCTGTTTTATTATATATATATATATATATATATAAACGCGCAACAAAAAAATTCTGTCTGAATTTCTTGGAAGGGGAGTCTGGAGTAATTGGCAAAAATACCAAAAAAAACGGAATTGAAAAAGGTTACTATTAGGTTGGTGCAAAAATAATTTCGTTTTCTCACATAGTAACATATGTTAGAAAACGAAATTATTTTTGCACCAACCTAATATAAGCAATAATAAAAGAAAGATAAAGAACAGAGTAAAATAATACTAAGCAAACAATATATATGCATGTCAAAAAAAGCAAATCAACAGTAATAATTCCAAAAGTTCACAAGGTAAGAATGGTGTTCACACACAAAAGTGAAGTTAACTGTTGTGGAGTAGCTGAACACCCCCACAAAATGGAATGGTCTAAGACTATTTAAACAGCACTCTCTCTTACTGAGGGGAAGATGTTAACGTTTAACTGTTTAGTACATTAGTCTGTGTTATCAACCATGTACCATAATATTCACCAGAATAAACTACTTCTTATTTTCTATACATGTGTCAACCGTTCCTAGTTACAACACAATAATAATGTTCTGACTTCAAGACAAGAAAGATGTATAATAAAATATCAAAATCTTCATGTACACATATTTAGTCTCCTTGTAATATTGTATCTACTTGCTGCCCCACACTAGCAGGTTGTGACACAAGGTCAATTTAATGTTGGGAGTACCTGGTTCAAAAATAACCCAACTCCTGCAACCATCAGTTGCATTGGCATTGATATGAATACTGACTCCACATTTTTTGTGCAATGAGGGTGGTACTGCCACAAGCAGCTGTTCCCCAGGATCGAGCAGCTGTTCACAAGACCAATCACTTATCAATATTTTTTCCAGTCGCACTCTATATGTTTATTTCTACACAAATTATATATTGTGTCGTAAGTCTTATCAACATTGTTAATGTTAAACAGTGTTTCTATAAAAGTCACTATTAAGCTTTATACATTTATCAAATTAATCATTCAACTGGTGCCAACTTTACACAACAGAATTATATGTATTGAACTGTTTCCTGAATGATTACAACTATTAGATTTACCTTATTCCCAAGGGTACAAAACAATACTCCAATAAATACTGTGTTTCAAGTTATTTTACAGACTAAAACAGAGGTTAGTACTATTACTGGTTTATTGTGGATTTGATGCTGGAGTGTTTTACTGGTACAGTTGGTTGGGTTGGTTGATTTTATTGGTTGTCAGTTCATGTTGAGTTATTTAATGTCAAAATCAGTTTTTGTTCATTACGTTTAAGTTTATAATTGTTTTATAACAATGATGTTGATTATGATGATGATTGTAAGTACTTCCGGTCTCATTAGGGAATTCTGGAAGCAAACAGATTGAGTGGCAGTTTGAATAAAATATTTGTTGAGTTTAGCATATGGAATCCTCCATACTTGCCTGTCACCCCCTATGGGAAGATGCACTCTTCCCCAAATTAACCTTTAACCAATCATCACTTCACTTTTCCAAACTCAACTTGCCATTGGTTAAAAGGACACAAAAATGTAGCAAGTTGAAACAAATCCTTTTTTCCCGCACAGCTGTCTGGAGCCTATTTGAAAACCCAAAAATCTATAAAAAAGAATTGCTCGACTTGATTCAAGTCAGTCAGACACTGAGTTTTGAGAGACGCCAACAGACTTCACATGTGCCAACACATCAAACACTACCATCCTCTCATCAACTCAACACAACTTGCACTACTATTGACGCGTGAAGAAACTTACAATTTACTAAAAAAGTGACATTATCACTACGAAATAGTAATTGTACATTTAATCAATTTTAGCATATCAGTCAAAGGCACACAACTCTTCATAATTTGAATCAACACTTACAATTGTCACACACTATTTTTTGAACTCGCACAATTGACATTTTACCTTGCAGAAATCAAACTGTTTTAATTTCACAAACTTAAACCATCAACATTCATTCACCAAATCTCTGCATGGACACTCTTTACAATCTCATCTCACTTGCCACATTTAACAAGCAACCTATCATCACTTTGTGTATGTCAAATATATATATATAAATTCATGTTATTGTTGAAATCTATAACTACGTTGTTTTTTTCCTTGATTTCTTCAAGTTGTATTGTCTTCATATATTCGTTTAATTTATTTGTTGTGGATAAATGCATAATGTACACGCACATTTTAGGCCTTCACACAATTTCACCTACTGACACATCTTACTTAGCATAAATTCCGCAACAAGCATGTCTCGCCCCATCTTTGTGTTGCTTCAGCTTTTCAGCAGCCATTCTCATATAATTTATCTTTCCACCCTAAGCCCATTGGAAAAATAAATATCAAATTGGTTCAGGGACAGGTAGACATTGATCATTTATACTTAGGTGAATGTCTATAAGCATTGTTTCTGATATAGGTAAATATTGTTTGCTTATATATGAATCAATAAACACTATGTTCTGGTATAAGTAAGTACTGGTTGTTTATATCGTTAAGCTATAAGCAATTATTTGGCTCTGGGATAGGTAAATATTGCTTATTTATATTTGAACATCTAAGCATTTACTTAGTTTGTTATTGGTTATTTATATCTGTGTCTATAAGTATTTACTTGATTCAGGGGTAAATAAATATTTTTCATTGATATTTAAGTGTATATGTACTTACTAGGCTCAGGGATAATTAAATATTGGTCAATTATATTATAGTCTTTTACTTAGTTTAGAGATAAGTAAATATTTATATTTAGGTCTGTAAATTTAGGACTTGGTAAATGGTCCTTTTTGGGGTTCAGTTCTCTTACCTCACTGCAAGTGATGTAGTTAGTATATCATAGGCCCAATGACAGATATTTTGGTGCAACAGGTTAAAAATGGAAGTAAATACTATGTATTGTGCTTACTATTTCTCTTTTTTTCTTTTTTTTTTTTAGCCTCAATGAAAAAAGTTGTAGATTATGACAGAATATTAGAAAGAGAGATGTTTGAAATAAGCTGACCAGATTTTTCCTTATATTAAAAAAAATATAAAATAATATTAAAAAATATTGAAAAAAAATTTTTGAATAATATTGAAATATAATAAGAAATAACATTAAAGAAAATAATATATTAAAAAAATAATTTTGAAAACATTTCTTTTTTTATTTGCCAAATAAAAAATATAAATTTAAAAAAAAAATAAATTTTCAATTGTTTTGAATTAATTTTTCAAGGTTTCTCTCCCTCGTTTTTTTCTTCTCCAAACTGAGATATCAAGAGAAAAAAACACTAATGACACCCCACACAACACGCACAAATTTCTGCTGTCTGCAAAAGGTGACACACAAACCAAAGCTGCATTAATAAATTTTAAAACCTGCAAAAAAAAAATGTAATTAATTTTTTTTAAAAACTAAAAATTTACCTAAAACAATTTTTTAATCAATATCATAGAATAAAAAAAAAAATTTGTCCTTGCTTTGAATTCTGCTGCCACATCTGGTCTGTCCTCCTGTTTATATTTAGAAATTCTTGAAAAAAATCGAAAGACCTGCAATGTTATTAGTCCTGACCTGGCATCTTGGCTTCAATCAATTTCCCACCACCATAAGGTAGCTTCCATGTGCCTTTTCTATAAATACTTTCAGGGTAATTGTTCTGATGAACTTGTCTCTATAGTACCTAGATTTTATCAATTTAAGCACAATACTATATTGGCGGCAAGGTCTCATCATTTTATAGTTGAAATGGCTAAGATGTAACTGTAAATTCTATGCTAACAGTTTCTTCTATCACACTTCTCATCCATGGAACTCTCTTCTTGCTTTCCAGTCAACTTTGATCTTGAAAAATTTAAATGCAATGTCAAACGTTATCTTCTGTCTTCTTAATTCCAGTTCTTTTATTGTCCTCTCTCATTAATAGTATTTTTCTCATATTCTCTAACACTCAGTAACCCCTTGCATCCTAGTGGCTTTATTGCCTTTGATCTTCAAAAATTTAAATGCAATATCAATCGCTATCTCCTGTCTTCTTAATTCCATTTCTTTTATTGTCCTCTCTTATTAATAGGAGTTTTTCTCATATTCTCTAACACTCAGTAACCCCTTGCATCCTAGTGGCTTTATTGCACCAACATACAAATCTATTATTATACTGAACAATTTAGCTATATGTTATACAGTAGAGTATTTTTAGCGTGATTTTCAATAAACAATGTAAATTTAAAACATTTTGTCTTATAATTTTTGCCCAACACTATTATGGTGTTATATAAAACTTTTAACTATTTTTGTTTTTATTAAAAACAATCTCACAAATCTTATTCATAAGAACTTTTTTTTGAATTCTTTGACATTTTCTTTTACATAGTTTACTTATCAAATAAAGTAAAAAAATTGTATATTTTGGTTGTGGCGATTCATAATTAGAATTCTGGTTTGAATATATTTTCCATTCAATGCAGCTAATGCAAACGATATTAACTTTATTTCAATTTATTCTTGAAATAGTAAAATTTTGAAGTTAGTTTGTAATTTGCTTACAAACTAACTTCAAAATTTTACTATTTCAAAAAATAGGTATTTCAGTACATTTTTTGATGGTCTTTAAAACTAAATTCTCAAAAATTGGTAAAAGCTATGAATCTGCTTTTTGATGTCAGTAGTTATCACCTCAGATCCCAGCTTTTACATTGAGTGCTATGTTGATTTATTAAAAAACGGGGAAAATTAACCTGCCCTTTCACATTATGGTAAATTTGCCTAAAAAGTATCGGTTCATGGTAAGAAGCCGGAATGTCTCACTAACGGAATACAGAGAGAATGAAGGTGGTCGATGCATGGAATGGCAGGTCCTAGCTGTGGAAGTTAAAACTGGTGAAACTAAGGAATGTAGCTTTTCTTTCCATGGAAATAGAAATTGACTAGCAAGAGGCTTGTAACAATTCCTCTGTGGGAGAGGGGTTGCAGGTTGAAAAATAATTCATCACCCACAAGGCCACTTTTGGTCTCTGTCAAGAGTGAAAAGGAAAGACTTGGCACCTTCAACCCATATATGGCAGCAGTACTCCATTTTTGGCCTTTTAGCATCCCACTACCACTTTTCTATCAATGACGATTTTTGTGCAAATCTGTGCAAAAAGCGGATCACAGAGTTTATCCAGCTTCATATATATTTTCAGAAAAGCTCAACTTCTAATTGGTCAATAAACACACAAGTGGGCATTGCAATCCACCAACATACAAGTCTTTTTTCCAGCATGTGACCAAGTCAGAATTTCCCGCTTCTTTCTGTGAAACTTGTCACATGATTACGTTGATTATGAATACCAGACACAAGTTCGTTCTTCCTCTCTCTTGACTTCATTCACTATTTAAAGAAATCGTGTTTCAACCCCAGTTTGGGCAGACGCTATGAAAACATATTCACACACACACACACATACATATACGTACGAAACTACAAACATATACAAACTTTCAACTAAACAACACATTTGTGAACTTTCCACACTTTCACAGTGAAACAAAAGAAAAATTATACAGACACATCGTTGCCTTGTTAAAAAAATTTAACTTGGATATTACAGCATTTTCCAATTCTTCACCAGCAAGAAATTACTTTAAAGAAAAAAAAAATGTTGTAGGTGTATACAAAAAGTAAGCTAGCAATGATGACTAAAATAGAGAAGAAAGCGAGAGAGAGAAGCGAAAAAGAAGAAAAGGAAAGAATAATTTTGAGAGGGTAGTTCAGCGCTCCATTTAGCTCCAAAAATTGGATTCATGCTTAAAACTAATTTTTACATCCAATGGGAAAAATGGCAAAGTGTTTTGCTTAGCGACTCACTAGGTGGCGTGTTTCCCGCCGAGACACGAGCGTCGTTGTATTATCAGTCGACATGACAGGAACACAAAATAAGCATAGAAGGAAAGTTACGCATGGTCACACATCAGTTTCTGAATTGGAACGCCATGTAAAGGTGTGTGGGTTGCTGGATTGCTTTTTTTTTGTTATGTAATTTAAAAAGAAAATGTTGGCGTGTGTCCTGCAATGTGTGTTTGCAATGAGGATATATATAATTAAAGAAAGACTTCTCAATAACAGAAAAGATTGGTGAAGAGGAACAGCTGGTGCAGTGACCAGAGAATTCGTCTGCCATGAGAGAGAAAAATCATTAATTTTATTTTTATTTGTAGTTCTATATGACATGTTGCTGAAAAGTTCTCAGTCGGACTAAGCAGTGATAAAAAAAAAAAAAAACATACTGATTTTGGTCATTGTGAGGGAAGTGAGTTGCGCCAAGAACATTTTTGGCAAGCCATCGTAAATATATTCGGATTTTTTTGCTCTATGATATACCTGAATACAAAGGTTCGAGAGCCACTCAAAGTTGAGCTTTAGTTAATGTTTTGTTGTGGACGTAAAAATTGTAGATTATGATTATGGTTGAGCCTGTGTGAACCTACTTACGCACGAACATATACATACAAACACAATATCACAAGGTACAATTACCAAACGATCATTGGCCAATAAATCACTAATACATTCTCTACGGGCAATTTACAAATCGCAGTAATGCGACAATTTTGGAATCGCTTTATTTTTGAAGTAGTCAAATTTGTGCACTTTTGGGAAAAGTGGCTCACAGAAGCTTCCTTAAGTCTCCCCAAAGCTCGCTTGCTGATTGATTGATGCCAACCAATCAGATCGTTTGCACGTAAAGAATAATTTTCCCCACGCAACGAATCGGAGCCTATAGTCGCTTATTTAAGCCAAGATTTTTCTCATATCAATTAGTGAGACCTCAACTGCTAAACGAATCTACGATAGTTGGAACTCCGGTTCTAACCACGTGCCAACCTTCTCACTCACATGCACACCCACATGCCGATGATAATTTATACACCTTCACTAAAAACTTCTTTTGACACAACAATACTTTTCTACAGTAATATCACAAGAACGATCATATCATGAAACACTCATGAACATTTATCCAGTGAACTTTAAACCAAATAATTATCTCTCACTGAACTCTTAAATTGCAGGCAAAGAGAGGCAACTCATGAATAATTCGACCTTTCATACTTAAATGCATGTTTTCTTTCACATCATTGTTTGATATTGTACATCTTGTTAATATACATATATTTTATGTGCAACAATGTCTTGTGGTTATTCTTCTTGCATGAGCCCTGTTTTCTTATCAAAGTTAAATTAATGTGGTGAAGTGCCCCACAGTATTTTCCAATTCTTCACCAGCAAGAAATTACTTTAAAGAAAAAGATTTTTCCTGAAACTACAATTTACCAAACACATTTTCAGCTCTTCAGGACATAATTCAAGAAATATTCTCACTCAGTTCTATTTAAAAAAATTTTCTCTTGGTGAACACTTTCCTTTAGTGGCAAGACTTATCGTAATTATTTTCAGAAGTACAAAAACTAATTTTTATTTAGTACCAAACAAAATTCCTGAAACATCAAATTCTTATATTCCGTGCTAAGGGAATAAATACTTATCACCAGGTGGATAATAGAAGAAAGGTTTATTGTACACAACAAGTACAATATGAAATATGGTACAGTTATACACACAGGTCAATTTAGTAGTGAGTGCTACTAATTGGAAGGTTGGATGTGCTTGCGTCTTCTCTCTCTCACTCCTCCCCCAGTCTCTCATAGACAGTTGACTTTATAGCTACTTACTACCTATAGTGTAATCATTCATGGGGGTGACTGGTTATTTCATTACATCACAAGTAAATATTCAAAGTTCTATTTTACCAAACACATTCTCACAATGAACATTTTCAGTGGCAAGTTCATTCAATTTTTTATGAGCTCAGATAAAAATATTTCATTAGTAAAAACTTTTCCAGTCAAAGGGAAGCAACTCCTATGAATTGTACATCATTACAGACATAATATAAATATTCTTTGTTGGTGGGTATAAAACCATTTTTGTTCCTTCTTATTGTTTCATATTCTGTGGTATTTTGCATTAAATTTGAGAGGCAAGCAACCTCTACAGCCTGATGTGGCTCTTGTAAAGATAAAGGATAACAGGACGAGTCAGGTACTTACTGAAACGATACAGAGAAACAACCATTTTCCCAGCATCTTCAGTGATGGATTATATACACAAGCTACATTTGAGGCAGTGAAGTGCAAAGGTTTGGTGATGTTTGGTGATGCCCAGAGCCAACTCTTCCATTGTATGTCACAAAGACTATGAGTTCCATTGTATGCTTAGGGGAGATAACTCATACCGGTTAATACCAATCTTATTCCCCTTTGCGAAGGGCCTTCCGCAGTGACGTGCGGAGGTTTGATGATGCCGGGGCCAACTCTTCCATTGTATGCCACTAAGACTCAAGTGTTGCTATATGGCCTAGTACTGAGAAATATGAAAAAGGAAGACATTTTAAATATGTAAAAACAGATGAAACATAAAATAAACACTTTATTAAAATTAAATATAAACTAAATTTTTATTTCACTCTTGGATGCCCTCCCAATATGGATACCCGGGGCTGTCGCACCTTCTCTCCCTTGTCGTGAGAGAAGGTGCGACAGCCCCGGGAATCCATATTGTCAATAGTGTAAAACAGTTACAATACCTCATCTGAGAAATAGAGACAGATGTTGAAGTTGAATATGGCAATAAAGATGGGGACAACAGTTCGAACAATGTAAATAGTGTAAATAGTTACAATACCTCATCTGAGAAATAGAGACAGATGTTGAAGGTGAATATGACAATAAAGATGAGGACAACAGTCCAAACAATGTAAATAGTGTAAATAGTTACAATACCTCATCTGAGAAATAGAGACAGATGTTGAAGTTGAATATGGCAATAAAGATGGAGACAACAGTTCGAACAATGTAAATAGTGTAAATAGTTACAATACCTCATCTGAGAAATAGAGACAGTATATTTTTGTATAAAAAAAATTACCAACATCACCAGTTGATAGTAAAATTACCAACAACACCTGTTTATAGTAAAATTACCAACAAGACATTTTATCTGTAGTTGAAAGCATACATATGTGTTCAAAATATATAGATTTCAGCATTAAATAACCCATAGAGGTGTTGATATGCCACTAAACAAAATCAACAAAACAACCAACATGAAAGAACTCTTTCATTACATTAGTTCATATAATATCCTACAATTTCTTAAAGAAATCTCACTGTATTCCAAAATATAACTTCAACATAAAACGCACATATCACTACCTCTAATAATTATGTCCACACAAACACGTATATGCAAAAAAGCTGAGTATCATTTACCATGTATTCAATTGTGAATGCAGAATAACATACATCATGTTTTTATTACTTCAAAGATCTCAATGAAATTTAATTTCAGCATTAAATGACCCATAAGGAATTGATATGCCATTAAACAAAGAAATCAATCAACCAGCAGATTCAAGACACGTAAATGAATTGACATACATAGATCATAGTAGCAGTAGATATTTATCCCACATAAACAGGAATTAGCCAACACAGACAACTGCTGTTCTATCAGAATTATTCAATAGTCTTTCAGCTTATTTGAACAGGATCTTCAGTTATTTCTTGAAAATAGTCAGTATTGGTGCATTCACAACATCACTAGGTAATGAATCTTGTGACTGAAAGAGAAAGAAGAGAGAAAGATTTTATGCACTTTTCTTTTATGCTATTTTTTGACAACACCATTTAACATTTATTAGCAGAAGTTCCTTCGAAGACAAGTCGGGTAATCCCATACTAAGATCAGAGTGTATGCCCAAGCCACAACCATTCTGAACTGATCAAGAAACCTGCATAATAATAATGGGAATTTGAACTCAGCGTGTTGATTCCACTTTTTGTATTGATGCTACATGCACATCTTGCAAGCCTATATAACCTTTGAAAAATTAAATTCATACTTTTCTACAGTCTTTGCAGTAGTGTCAATTTTAGTAAAAAAAAAATACACAAGGTTATTTTGTAGGTCTGGAAATACACAAGGTTATTTTCTTTTCATATATTAATTGCTCTTTTCCATTTGCCAAATTCGGTTTACAAAAGGGTCTCATAGGAACACTCTATTTTCTGGTAGGGGAGAAAGCCCTGTATTTCAGAATGGATATGTAATCCAAAACCAAGCTGGTAATGTTTCATCATCACAGAATAGACACTGAGCTTTCTCCAGTCAGTTCTGGTACAATGGTCTTGTGGACCCCCCTGAATCTATGATACAGGCACCACACTCTACTACACCTCAAATTTTATTGTAACAATTGAAAATAAGTACAATATGTCAAAATACAAATCAGGGACATGTCATAATAGATCATGACATCCTAAATGTTTTGCGGCAGTTTTTAACATAAACTTGAGATTTTTATTGTTAAAAAGTTGAATAATGTTAATTTTTAACACATTCCACATTATGGATAGAAATAGTGAATTTTATATAGTTTTTTTTAAACTTAATATAAGCAAAACAAATTTAGGTATTTAGGCAAAAACAAGACCCCAGAATGACGTCAAAATCTGAAAAAAATTTTCATCTTTTAATGGTTAGCTCTGCTTAGTCTAATTTGTAACATATATAAATGTAGGTAGAAAAAAAGCAAATATTGATAAGATAGTGAAGGTTGCAAAGCACTACTGAATCAGGTTATTCCCCTCCCCCACCAGTTGGAGGTAGTACACACCAGCCCTGTTTTCAGTCACGATGAAGGGTTATACTCTCAATTAGGTTCTCTGCCAAAAACATCTATTGGGACTCAGGCTCATTCTAGACCTTATGTAGATACATACAATCCATCATTAATGACATTGGAAAAATGATCGATTCCCTGTACTGCCCCCAAAAGTACCAGACCCCTCCTGATATTCTCTATCCCTAGGAAAACCAGGTCAAACCAAAAATTGACTACTGCTGTCATGACTGGGCTGGAGCTGCACAATCCTCACTGTCAAGCCTCGACTAAGATCAAAAGGGTTTGTGCAGACTTGTGGGTGATGAACTGTTTCCCTACCCTTCAACAACTTTCCCATAGACAGAACATTACTTGCCTCTCACTAATCTACCCCAGTTTTCATGTCAAATGTTCAGGCAAAACTACATTATTTGGATATCTGTCTATATTTCTGAGATGAGGAATTGTAATTCTTTACATTAGTTACATTGTTCAGACTTTTGTCCTCACCTTTATTGCCATATTCACAATGTTTCAGCCATTGTACACTCTGGTCTTCTTCAGGATCTGTCTATATTTCTGAGATGAGGAATTGTAATTCTTTACATGATTTACATTGTTCAGACTGTTGTCCTCATCTTTATTGCCATATTCACAACATTTTGGCCATTGTACACTCTGGCCTTCTTTAGGATCTGTCTATATTTCCGAGATGAGAAATAGTAATTATTACATGATTTACATTGTTTGGACTGTTGTCTTCATCTTCATTGCCATATTCACAACATTTTGGATGTTGTAAGCTCCGACCTTCTTTAGGATCTGTCTATATTTCTGAGATGAGGTATTGTAATTATTTACATTAGTTACATTGTTCAGACTTTTATCCTCACCTTTATTGCCATATTCACAATGTTTCAGCCATTGTACACTCTGGTCTTCTTCAGGATCTGTCTATATTTCTGAGATGAGGTATTGTAATTATATACATTATTTACATTGTTCAGCCCAGTGGATAACAGTATTGGTTGGATCCAGTAACTTGACCCAAAGAGTTGTGAGTTCGATACCTGGCTACTGCAGTGGTGAACAAAAAACTTGGAGAGTTGAGTTAAAGGGAGATAACTGAGACATCCAGAAGAGGCATGGCACATGAAACTAGAACAATCTACCCCCGGTGGACAAAATAAAGGGTTCAGTTTGAAATTCCAATTACCTGAAGAAGGCCAGAGTGTACAACACCCAAAACGTTGTAAATACATGACTTGGTTTCACCAGTTCAGACCTTCCCAACTAGGACCCTCCATTCCATGTAGTGAGTCAACACATCTTCATTCACTTCATCTAGCATATATTCCACTCAGACAACTGTTGCAATGTAGAACTGCCTCCCAAAGAGATGCTTCCTCGATCACTACAATCTTAACCTTTTCAAGTCAAAGATCAACCATTATCTACCCTACATACCATCATAATATGCATAATGCACATAATATAAAAATCTGTGGTAAAGTACTATCATTATTGCATGACTTATTAGGGATTAGTATCTTCATCTTTACTGTTTGGATTCTTATGTTGTCTATTTAGAGTAAAATGCCAATTTTGATTATTATGTGTAGTAATAGTAAAAAAATAAAAATAATCTCTGTGATTGGTTGGTTTTTCCTGGCTTAACACATGGCAGGTTATTTAAAGAAAGAAAATATTTTTAGATTGTAAGAATTTTCTTTTAGAGATAATAATGGTTTAGTGATACAAGTTTTACTAATTAACCCATAGCTGAGAGGAAAAGAGACAGACTCATACCTTTTCCAATGGTATTTGCACATAAGTGAATATAACAAACCCAATAGGAACTGGAACTCTGCTCTCTGATTAACAATTCCAAGCCATTATCCATTACACCACCCGCACATCCAAGGTTACAGCACCTGGTATTCATGAACAGTCACCCATCTAGGTACTGACCAGGTTTGTTGTTGCTTAACTTTGGTGATTATACTGGGGTTGGGTTGCTCTTGGGCTATGCATTAAGTGAACAATAGTAAAAAAAAATGTTCACTTGACTGGTGCTGATGAGTGGGGGGGAAGATCTTTCCCCACATGCAGTGACACAATTAAAGATAGACAAAATCAAAAAACAAAGGTCAGAAAGTTCAAACGACCCAGGCAGATGTCAGACATTTCAGTTACTAACCAGTCAGTAGCTTTATGTGTGACATATGTAATTATGTCAAAACAATTTTCCTCATCTTAGCACGAGTTGGAGGAGGGGATGGGGGTAATGGACACAAAAATGAAACATTGAAACATGACGAGAAGAACAGTTTTGTTACCTTATCTTAATGGACAAAAGTGTGTAAAAATTTAACGGGGGTGGGGAATGTTCACCCAATACAAGGTCCAAGAGCCACTCAACATAGACGGTTACTGTGTGGACTTAGATTTGCATAGGAAAGAACAAGTGTTAGGAATATAGAGCTGAAACATAGTTTAGAAGGGACAAGAAACCCAATCCTAAACAGGAAACAAGGGATAAACCTCTACTCCTGTTCGAAAGACTGAGGAGTCATGTGTGCCAGATGATAGGCCTACATAGAAATGCCTCCATTGCATTTAATGATTGAATAAGCTATAAAATACCGATGGAAATGCCCCGATAAAAAAGTAAAAAATATAAAAAGTGAAAAAATAAAAAAGTTTTTTATTTTTTCAGTTTTTATTTTTTTTACTTTTTATATTTTTTACTTTTTTATTTTTTTTTACCTTTTAATATTCTTACTTTTTTATTTTTTTCACTTTTTACATTTTTTTTATATCTTAAGATATCTTTTTCTTCCATCTTCCTTTGCAATCAAAATGGAATGGTCAATTATTTATCTGAGGCAATGTTATGGTGTAAGACATACTAACAGCGGAATAAGCAGATATTATAATCAGCCCTGTTTTTTCTCTACTTAGTAATGTTGAACTTATCGCTAACATTTTTTTGTAGAGATTTACAAACTCTTTTTGCTTTGGCCAGGAAAGTTTCAAAATAATATTACCTCAATCCTCAAGGGACTATCTCCCCAGACAGTAGCTCTTCTTTGGAAAGGGGCTGGGTCATTACCTGGTGCTTGAGCTGTCCCCAAAAGGGGGAGTGCCAAGGTGGGGGGGTGAGGAATTTGTCCAGTAAACACCCTTTAAACTGACCTTGTCACTTTTGGCTGCAATGGACACACTGTTAAATACGCTCCCTTTTGTTTCAAAATTTAACAGTATCAACATAGGTCTTATCCCTGAAGGCACATGAAATTAAAAAACAAAATCCCTACATCACTACAGTGATTATTTTATTAAATTTTTATGTGCATTTCTATTAGGTTGGTGCAAAAATAATGTCGTTTTCTCACACGTGTGAGAAAACGACATTATTTTTGCTCCAACCTAATAAATCATTGTATCAGGATTATTATTTTTTGTTTTTTTTTAAGATCTTTAAATTTGTTTTAATTTCATATAAATTATAAGCTATAATTGTAGTTGAAGAAGAAGAAAAGAGAAAGAAAAAGGGGATAAAGAAAGAAAAAAGGGAAGAAAGAAAGAAAAAGGGAATAAAGAAAGAAGTGTAGTGCCACACCTACATTTCTTCAGTTTTGATTGGTCGATAAATACACACTAAAAATAATAGAACAATTTATCAATCACATTTCACCATACTGAATTTTTTCCTACACTTTGCTCACAAACAAGTTTTGCTATAAAATCACTGATTGGTCCATTTTTCGTCCAATCGAGTATTTTCCGTGTACATTCAAAAATATATCCCGCGTTTGTGCTGGGAGCCACCCTAAGTAATACAAATATTGGATGCATTCGAAAAAACTAGTAGTAGTAGTTCCAGCACCACAGTAGAGTACAGACCAGAGACAATAGATCTCAACTACTCACTCGTGTTATCCATCCTATTCACTCCGCATGTACATACACACAGATACAGAACTTTATTTGATACACCACCAGTTCTCTGTAAACATACTAAGTTGAATCAACTCTGTAAGTTGCAACACAACTGAACAATTTCCTAAAAGAAATATTCTATTTCAACACTGAACTCTGAACTTTATACTCAGACAAATCTTCCTTAAAACATTTCCTTACAGTTAAAGAGAAGCTACTTTTTTCTCCCTATTCACTCATATTACAACTACTTTGTATTATTGTTGAATTTTAATATATATATTTATTCGTTAAAACAAAATTGGTTCTTCATTGTTTTTCCTTGATATTTTAAATATTATGTATGAGTGTTAAATGCCTTCTCAACACGCAGCCACATTTATCTATTTAACCACTTCAACATTGGTGACTTACCTTCAACGTTCAGATTAACATTCTACAGAAGAAAGGGGAGAAAGAAAAAAGAAGAGAACAAAAAAAAAAGGGAAGATAATTATTACCTGGATAAAGAAAATAGAAAAATATTTTTAAATATGCTATTTATATTTAGATTAATATCCTCATCATTGTTGTTATCACAACAGAACAACAGTCTAGTGGATTAAAGTTTTGGTTCATGAATTTGGTGACATAGTTGATGTGAGTTCAATCTCTGGGTCGGGCAATGTGTACTTGTACTTGAGAACAGGCAAGCAAATAACTAGATGGATAGTGGAACAAGAACAGACTACACCTGTAAATTAAATAAAGGGTTCAAAAAAAAATATGTAAAAGTAATTTATCTGAATTTTGGGGCTTAGAAGTTATTTATACTATTTATATTCAGATTATTGTCCTCATCTTTGTTATTGTTATCATGACCTTTCGGCTGTTAGGCCCCCCAGCCTTCCTCAGGTGTATATTAATCTGGGTAATCTGCTATTTGATTTCTTCAGGTAAGTAATAAAAAATTTTTTCTGCCCTTTTTTTTCTTTCTCCTCTTTTTTCTTCAATTGTAGGTAATTCAGTCATGCAAGTTTGTTTTTTTTTTATCTTACATATCCAAACATTAATAAAATAAAAATATGATTATGCCTGTTAAAGAAATCATTTGTATTTAATTTACAAATATATATTAATATATTAATATATATTAATATATATTAATTTGCAAATATATATTAATTTACAAATATATATTAATATATATTAATAATTAACATAATTTAAATCAAAGTGTCTATTGGATAGATTTTAACAGATTTAATTTCTAACCAATAAACACTTTTTATTTTAAATCATGTTTTTTTTTATTGTGGAATCTTTTTGGCATGTTTGTAAATATTGTCTGTTAAAACTATTTTTACTTCTTTTTGACTATTTTGAATTCCTATATATATATATATATATATATATATATATATATATATATTATAAATACAAATTATTTATATAACAGGCATACCCATGTTTTTTTATTATTTTTATTATTGTTTGGAATTCGGATTTTTAATATAAAAAAAACTTGGACGACCAAATTAACTACAGCCTCAACGTGTTGGATAATGATTTCGTTTCGCAAGATTTGACACACTACTCAACTTTGTATTATTATGCAACCTAAAAAAACAACAGATTTTCAACTAAAATTTCAAGCTTGCTAAAAAAAAAAAAGGAATAAAAAAATCTAAAAGATAATTTTCAAATATTTTGGTCTTTCCTCTTATTAATAACATAAACTTTTTCACGATAAAACTTTTTTATTAAGTTTGGGGCCTTTTTTCATCATGCTATGCTGGTTTTTTTTTTGGTGAATTATTGAACATGCCCTTTTAAAGAACTCAATCCTCACCGTGTGTTCGTGTACCCGACCGTAAAAAAACGGACAAGAACTGCATTATTTATTAAATAAAAATTATTAGATTTTTATATACTTTATAAACTTTAAACTAAACACGTCTAGAGGCTTCTTTGATGTGTAAAAATTAATTAAAAATAGATGATCTCTATAGCATTTTGTTTCACAAATTATGCAAAGTTCATTACTCTCTCATTGAACACTCCATACTTGTTGTGTCGTAGTGAAAAACAAAAAGCTTCGTAAATAGATAAATTACCTACGTGATCTATGAACACGTAACTAAATAAAAAAAAATTAGTATGGGTCGAATAATAGACTTTGAACGAGTTCATACACAAGTAGCAGACAGTTAAATTATTATATGAATGTCTCTACTCCTCCTTTCGACTGAGGTCAAAGTTGAGAGCCTCAATGTGAGCCAATCAATTTAGTTGGGCGGTGCAACAGTCGGCCCTTCTCATGAGGAAATTCAACGCCTCTTTTATCCTTCATTCATTCCTGTGGAACCAGCAGCTGCTTTGTCCGCAGTTGATGTTTTCCCGCATTTTACATCGTCTCCAGAACGATTTTAACATATTTTCTGTCAAGAATTTCAACATGTCTACAGAAGCCGGAAAGAAAGCAGCAGCATATACAGCAGTTGATAACCATGTCAGAGTAAGTAAAATTTGGCTTGGCTGGCCTTCCTTATTTATTTTTATTTCGTTTCGGTTTTATTTAATACAAGATCTGCAAAAGTAAACTGACCGTTATTATTAAGACTAAAAGAGTATTAAAATATCCAAGGTGAGGATGCTGGTTACTCAAAAATCGAACCCGCTGAATTCGTCATTAAAAGTAAAGAATCATTCATTCTCTCAAGTCAAAACGACCTACGTTTTCCTGTTTAAGGTGTTTTTAAAACATCATCTGAAGGAAGGTTTTTAAAAATATCAAATAAAATACGAGGAATTTGTTAATTATGTTGTTTAACTTTGCCAGTTTAATGATCAAATATTCTTTGAAGTTTTAAACTCCGAAAGACAATTTGAATACGAGTCCACATCTTAGTTTTACTCTCAACAATCGTACCGAATTCTTACTAATACGTCAGGTCAGTTGGTAAAATACACACCCACCTTTTTTACATATATTAATAATAAAATAAATAAATAAAGACTTTGATATGATCATTTTCGTTTCTATTTCGCCAGGAATTTTTAACATTCGTTGATTTTTGTAAAAAAATCATGACCCACGTGGTAAAAAAAATAAGTTTTATGGTCGCAGGAAACTTTTTAACACGTGTTGTTTTTTGTACAAGTTGTTCAAATTAATTTAGATTTAATTATATTTTGTTTAAAATCATTTTGATAGTGCAATAGTTTCAGTTTCTCTAACTAGTAAGTAAAAGAAAACCAATGATCAAATAATTTAATCTATTTTTTTTACTATTTTCCCCTTTCAAATCAAAGGATAATTTTTATTTATTTTTGGTTCGTTAGAATCATTTAATTTATTCTTATTGTCTTAATTTTATTTTTACAAAATTAACTCTTTAGAAAAATCTTGGATATATATATATATATATATATATATATATATATAAATTAAATTCTTAATTTTCTTTCATTCATAAAGTTTTAATGTTTTTTTGCTAGCGTTAAATTTCTAGTTTTTAAGATTTTTTTTTTTTTATTATGAAGAAAAAATTAAAGAACTGAAAAGAACTGCAAATCTGATTCATTTATTTCGTTATAAAATAAAATAAAAAAAACCTTAGATTTAGTGATTTTTTTTTTTCACCTGTCACAGTCACATTCACTCACATATTTCAATCTTCTCTGTCAGAGTTAAGTAACAATATGTTGCATGCTTTTTTAAACGTATGGTACTTTTATTGGAAATGGATGTCCATTGAAGAAATGAAATCTCATCTTCATCTTGATAAAAAAAAAAAAAAAAGAAACAGTTTTTTTTTTCTTTCTTTTTTTTTTTTTTAATGTTACAAGATAAAATAAAAAAGTTTCTAATAAAATAGAATTATAAACGTTGTTGATTTTTTTTTTCACGGTGCCAATTATGACACGTGTGTTTTTTTGGTTTTTTTTACAGAAAATTATTTGATCATAAATAACTTTATAAAAAAAATCATATACCAAATTGAGAAATAAAATAAATTCTTTCAATAATTTTATTCTTTTTTAAATAAAAACAAAAAAACTTATATGTCTGGATAAAGATTTCATTTCTTTCTTTTTCTTTAGGCTAAAAAAAAGTCTTGCATCAGAAAATTTAAAAATAGCATTTGCAATGCAATATAATTTATTTTCTCTTTTATTAGATCCTTACAGTTTAGTGCTGAAAAGTTTTCAACCTGTGGTGGGGGGAGATAAATAAAAACATTTTTGTTTTTTGGTTATTTTGAAAATTAGGCTGAACCTAAAAGTTTGCATCGCGCCACCGCATTTCATTTTTTTTCCGCGGGAAATAAACAATTTGATCAAATGCTATTTTTTAATTTTCTGATGCAAAATTTTTCTTGTCAAAAAAAAAAAATATATATTAATTTTTCTTTTTTAATTTGAATTCAATTATTATTCATGTATGTTTGTTTTACAAATTGCGGAAAAATGTATTCTTATGAGGTTAGGTAAAAAAACTGTTACTGAGCATCTAAGAAAGTTAAATCATTTCACTGTTTGGTAACTAGATAAAATGATAGACACTGTTACTTTGTCAATTAAAAAAAAAAAACAGATGGTATTGATGATGATGAATAATTAAATGACCCGAGAAACACCTGTCTACCCACGCCTCCCTAAAAAAATGTCTCGTTGCATAAAAAAAAATGCTGGATAAGTAATTTAATTACTGAGTGGATAGTGAGTTCGATCCTAGCTATCCTATTTCTGGCCTTGTTACATTTTTATTTTTAACCTATTATAAAAAGAATATAGATTCATTGTTTATAAGAACCTAATAGCTTTTTAAAGAATTGTTTATTTTCTTTTTAATCCTTTATAAAAATGAATCATTCCAGTATTCCTACCCCGAATCCACTGTTTTAGAGGCACCCAGTGCGAATCACTCACATCCATAAATTTGACCAGAGATGTGGTTAGTGTTCGTCGCTTTTTTTTCATCTGCTATGAAATTATCTTTTTTAATTTTTATGAATTTTCTCATGATGCACTTTATTTAGGGATTACCGTAGTATAAATTTTATAAAATAAAAATTATTCCAGTATATAAAAAGTTTATACATATTTTTTTAACTTTTAGTTTTTTTTGTCTTATTTTAGTTTTTAATTAAATAATGTAACAACTGAAATGCAAGTCCATAATTAACCTTTTTTGTTATTTTTTTATTTATTTGTTTGTTTTTTTTCGTTCATTAGCTTATTGGAGGGGAGGGCACTTTTCTTTCTTTTTTTTTTTAAATATGTTATTGTTTTCTCTCTCTCTCTCTCTTTTGTTTGTTTGTTTTTTTTAAATAATTAAAATTCTTAAATGAATAGTTATAAGAAAAAAAATTTCAAACCGTTAAAACCAGTAGATGGCATTTCTTTGAAAATAAAATTTATGTGGGTCGAAGAACTGAAGGAAAAAAGAATCATCTGGTTTGTTGGCACCATTTTTATTTTCGTCTCAAGTTTTACCATAATTACTTCTTTGACCGAAAAAAGACTAGACATTTTCTGACAGGAGGACATTTGAAGAAAATAGAAACTGTCCCATTCTACATTATTATAAAAATAAAATGAAATCTTTATTTTTGATTTCGACAAATTTCTATTGCGTCTATAACACAAATGAATTAAAAAAGAATTAACATAAAAAAATTTCATTACAACGTTCATTATTCGTATAAGAGCAAGAAAATAAAGTCAACTGTTTAAATGGGAATTCTTGTTAATGAATAATGATAAAAAAAAGGTCATGACAACGTAATTTAGTAACAATAATATTTATGAACGTATTACTACTTATTGTCGACTATTAGCGACTATTTTGGATGGTTTTTTTTACTCACTGCCTGTGAATTCGGAAACGAAGCAACTATATTGTTAAAATACCAAGGTTTAAATTAAAAAAAAATCTATGACAACAGTAATTCAATGTATCTTTTTTCTCTTCCAGGTTAAAAAATAATACATTTTAACTGCTACTGGCACGATTAGGCTTCCATACATTTATTAGTCCGCGCACGTGCTTTATTTCGCCTCGAAGATAAATCTCAGTTGTAAATTTTTTTTTTTTTTTTTTTTTTTTAGTGCATACGGTTTTTCAATGATACTTTTTTTGTCTGCATTTCTTTTCCATCTCTCTCACGTGCGTGCGTAAGCACACACTCACTTGTTTTATACATCTATCATAAATAAATTTCGACGTCCAAAAATAAATACTGCATTTCAGATGTTGAATTACCCTTTTTTTTTTTTTATCCTCATAATCTGGTTACTACTGGTAACAAGTTTTTTTCTAGAAATACAGATGTGCAAAAATAAAATATATGCACACACTATGATGTGTGTGTGATTAATTAGTAGTCCGAATGAAAAACAAATCATTTTAAATACCATATCTAAGAAAATCACCAATATGTAAATTAAAAGGTGGTGACAGATAACCAACAAGTACCTTTTTTTTTTTTTTTTTTTTTTTTTTTTTTTTTTTTAGCCAATGGGTTCTAAAAAGCAGAAAAAAATTCCAATATTCTGATTTCTACAAATTTCTCTCTTCTTTTCCCCCCCTCACTCCACGGTCATCCCTTCTATATGGGAATAATTCCTGACTTGTACCAGTATCGTTTTGTGCTTACCAATAAATGACAATATGAGGCAGCTTAAAGAAATCTAAGGGGGGTAATTCAATGTATGGGATACAAAATCTTTCATGTGTTAAAACTTTGGTAATGATTTCTTTCTTTCTTTCTTTTTTTTTTTCGTAAGGCTCACTCTGAACAAGGCTCGGGGTTCACTCAAGGTAGACAGACAGTTTATATGGATAGAAGAGGAAGATAAACATTAGCTCTAGACTTGAACAGGTTAAGATTGTAGTGATTGAGGAGTGGGGACATCCTCTTGGGAGTCACAGGGAGAAGCTGTTTGAGTGGGACTTCTCACGGAGGATATATGGGTGGTTTACTACTATGTAAGTGGCATGGTGAATCCCTATCTGTAGTGGAACCAAGGAATGTAGTTTGAGCACCTTCCCTGGAAGTAGCAATAAGGCAGTGAAATGCTCATCAAATCCCACCTGAAAAACGAGGACAGGGAAGCTCCCACACAAATATGGCAACAGTACTCCATTTTCAGCCTCATCTGGCTCTTATAAAGGTAGGGGCATGAATCGGGTACTTACTGGGGTGGTACAGGGAGCTGATCATTTTATATGCTGCTTTAGTGATGGATCATATATGGCAGTATTTCTCAACATGATGGCCCACATAGCATTTCTATTGGGCCACCGAATTTGTAGCCATAAAATGTAGTCATTTCACAAAAATGTATCTAAATTATTCATACTTTGAAGAAATTTAAAAAAAAAAAAAAATAATACTTACTTTAGTTACACATGTCTATTATATTTGAAAATTTCAAAATTACATAAGTGTTATCTTTATTTTTTCAACCTGTAGAAGCCAGCATCATTTCTTCTCCCTACCTCTTAGATGGTGGAATCTAGATTTTCAGCTGAATAAAAAAAAAAATGGTCCATGGGCTGAAAAAGGTTGAGAAGCAATGATAGATATATATATATATATATATATATATATATATATATATAGGAATTCCACTTAAGGTTGGGCGTGAATTTTGAGGCCCAATCCTATATTATAATCCTGCTTGTCCCTTTGTTAGTTCCTTAGTCTTGACTGAGTGGAACAATGGAAAAAGCATATCAGAGATGCTACTGGGTTGAGTAAGAAAAGGGAAGATGAAAGAGCCAACAAAACACATATGTTCAACATCTGTTTCAGTGAAATGGGAAAAGTTATTAATTTCAAATCTTTTCATTTGTAACCCCTTACTTAAATAACGACCATTCATATTCATGAGAAGCTTGAATATTTAATGATGCGACAGGGAATTTCTGTGGATATTCTATGAATGTTGAATGATCTTAACCCAATCATTAACTTAAGAATATTCATCAGGAAATTCAAATAGGAAAACCATGAAATTAAATTTTCAAGGGTATTTCTTCCTTCTTCTTTCTTTCTTCTTCTTCTTCTTCTCTTTCTTTCTTCTCTTTCTTTCTTTTCTTCTTCTTTTTTTTTTTTTTACTTTACACTCTGGATGTAGGCGTCAGTGGTGTAACAGTTAGCTTGGTTGCCTTCCAAGCAGTTAATCTGGGTTCGACTCCCAGCCGACACACTTTATTAGCATGCAAATTCCTCTTTGGAGGGATTTTCAGCGCAGACTTATCGTCTCTCAGTTGCGTCTCCAGCAAAGGGCCTAATATATCTCTCACGTGCTCTAGCAAACAACAGTGATGTTTTTAGCTGTGGGTCTCACGATAACACACCCCTTCTCCACAGCAACCCCAATCGATATTGGTCCGATATTGTCAGCTACAACTTCTTTCATAATTTGAATGCCATACTAACCTACTGTCACAAAAAATATTTTTGGTTGGACTGAGAACTTTTTAGCACTCCTTTTATGTGGATTTTCAAATCAATCTGGAATCTAATAAACATACTCAAATAATCAAGGTGTTAGTGTCTTCCCTGCCTTGATCTCTCTCTCTCTCTCTCTTGATCTCTCTCTCTCTCTCACACATTACGAACAATAGAAAAAGAACTTTAACCTCTCGGCAAGCAATAGCAAAAAGAAAATTCTTTTGTCCGTTAATATCCTAGTCGATAAATATAAAGTAAATATTGGCTTCTGTTGTCAGTTTCAATTAGCAAGAATCAGCCCTTTGCCCTTGCATGGAATACTGCTGCCATATATGGTCTGGAGCCCCCGCTGTTTGTCTTAAGGTCCTCAACAAAATCCAGAGCCAGATATGCAATGCAATTGGCCCTGATCTGGCATCTTGTTTCATGTTGCTCTCTCACAGACGTGCTGTTGCTTCCCTCTGTCTTTTCTACAAATACTTTCACAGTGAATGCTTCAACAAGCTACTTTCATTAGTTCCCAAACTGCATGAATTCGAACATGCTACTAGGCTGGCATCTCAGTCCCACCCTTTCACTGTTGAAACAGTTAAATGTATCCATTTCTTCTATTCCAATAGCTTCATATCTCGCACTTCCTGTCTGTGGAACTCCCTTCCTCTCACTTGCTTACCTGATAGCTATAATCTCAAACTATTCAAATGCAATGTCAATTGACATCTCCAGATGCATTGATCTAATTCCAGGTCCTTCTCTTCATCCTTTCCTCTTTCACGCCTCTTTACTCTTGCTCCCACTCTCTGTAACACCTTGCGTGCTAGTGGCACACCCGACTTGCTTGGGTTGAAAAACTTTAAAAAAATAAAGAGAATGACTGCTCTCTGATTTAGTTCTGTTCTTTCTTGTCTTGAAGCCAGAATGCTGTGATTGCTTGTCAGTATTCCCTTTTATGTGTTAGCACCATTCTTAGTTTGTGAATCTTTTACCTTATTTACTGTTGCTTTGCCTTACATATATCATTTGCTCAATATTATTTTCTGCTCTGTTCTTCTCTTTTCTTTCACTTGTTTTTATAAGCAAAACACACAGATGCATACTGGGATTTCTTCCTAGCCAATAAGATAGGCCACTTCTCGGTCTCCTCTGACTTAGTTCTGTTTTTTTGTCTTGAAGCCAGAATGCAGTGATCCTCTTATCAGTATCCCCTTTTAGTGTTTTAATACCATTCTTAGTTTGTGAACCTTTTGCTTTATTTACTGTTTCTTTTCCTACATTTTATTTGCTTACTTAATATTATTTTTGCCTTCTTTTTTTCTTATTGTTTATTGCAAACTCTGTCAATTCTGTTTGTTGGCTATTTTAGCCAATTACTCTACCTTTGTGATTGACAATATGTGAATGAATTCTAGATTTTAATAAAACTCCTTAATTTTTCAAGATGTATTTCAGGGGTGTCCTTTTATACATAGTATCCCTTTTAGGCATATGTGAAGTTAGGGTAATGCAGCATTTTCAAACTTTTTATTTTTTCTTACTGCGACCCACAACAAGAATTGTATTTTGCATTGAAACCCATTATACCTACATATAATAAATCAAACTATGTTCATTAGGTTAATTTATTTAGCATCAACAATTTATGTGTTGTACAGTGTAACCCGGATATAAGAGAGTTGTCGGGACCGGAGAAGAAGTATCTTATATCC
The DNA here is from genome assembly GCA_963932145.1 of Acanthosepion lycidas. NCBI lineage: Eukaryota > Metazoa > Mollusca > Cephalopoda > Sepiida > Sepiidae > Acanthosepion > Acanthosepion lycidas. The sequence goes on along the minus strand of OZ010609.1, from coordinate 1,205,893 downwards.
GGGTTTCTCTTATATCCGGGTTTGGTCTATTTTGTTTAGGTAAGTAAGTATGTCTCTAATTTGGGACCAGAGAAAATCTCTTATATCCGGGTTACACTGTATAAAGAAAATTGTTCGAAAAACATTTATTTGAATTGTAAATTGTTTTAATGAAAATCAAGAGGACAATTATACTAAATGATAATTATTTGAAATATGTAAATGGTTTTGCTTTGAGAGTCAATGCCGATTTAGCTACAACTAATAACGCCCTTGAAGGATGGCATAGGGCTTTTTTGCAGCAAGAGTCATCCCATCATCCCACAATATGGAAATTCTTAGACACTCTTAAGAGAGAACAGGACTTGCAAGAAATTCGTATTGCAGAAGTAAGCAGGTTGCCAAAATATCAAGAGCGCCAAGAAATACCATGACGTAAATGGAAAACTTAAAAAAAATTAGTGGCATCCTTTAACAAGTACTCTTCAGCAGTTGACTATTTGCTTGCAGTATCATATAGCTTAAGGTTATAAGGATTTTTTTCTTACTAAACTGTTTTATTAACGATATTTGTATTTTGAATAATTATCATTTGTGTATTTCCTCTTTTAATTTTTACATTTTTATTGCATTACAATTTACAATTTGATTAAATGTTTTTCAAATAATTGTTTTCAAAAAATGTTCACATAATCTTGTATTCCTTATGATCCGCACATATTGGAATTGCTTGTATTTTGTTGTATGAATATAAAATTATTACTTTAAAAAAAAAAAAAACTCTATCCCATTCTTAAATTTCACTGGAACAACAACCAGCTCCCAAAAATTCTGAGACTTCAAATGAACACATCTCACTACCACAGAAAGAATTTACCAGTCTTTGACTTCAACATTGAGTCAGGAAATTCACTTTTAGCCTTGACTTCAAATGCAACTGAATTATTAAAGTCTTAATGGCTTTCAGCAGCCACGAAGACGAATGCATTTCATGCCTTTGTTGCTAGGACTCTTTGTGAGAGAAAACTGATGTCATTCAGTCCACAACAAGTTTGATAAACAAGATACATAAACATTGAGAACAGGAGATAGCTATATATATATATATATATATATATATATATATATATATATATATAATGACGAACAAACTCTTAAAGAACCATAAGTGATATTTTATTTCATTGAAGCCAATAAAACATGATTTAAAGCCATGTTTTATCAGCTTCAATGAAATAAAATATCTCCTGGTTTTTTTCTTAAGTGCTTACTGTCTTTTGACATAGAGATCTCAATAGATCTATATCCTCTTGGAAATTACATACAAATTACCAATAATAATAACAACTACTTCAGTACCTTGCTATTTGGACCAGTTTGCTAATCTTAATTGTTAGGCATGCAATGTTTCAGCCAATGTCTATTCTGGCCTTTGTGCTCACTAACCTTGGAATTTTGAACCAAACCCTTTATTCTGTCTATGGTAGGGGAGTGTTCACATTCTGCCTTCCATGTCCAGGGGAGATAACTCCTATCAGTTATTAGGCTGGTGCAAAAACAATGACGGTTTTTTATGTTAAAAAATACATCAAAAACCGTCATTATTTTTGCACCAACCTAATAATACTCACCTTTGTTTCACTTGTCTGTTTTTTCACACTGAACCAGAGGATATAACTTTTCAGCTCTACCAAGACCAGTGACTGGACTTTCATCTGCCTGCATTGGATTAAAACATTGTTCAAAATAAATATGGGGTTTACTGGCATTTGTGGATACTTGTAGATTCTTTTATCAATCGAACTTGTCTAGCTGTTGTCATTTTTTGTTCTATAAAAGAATTGTATTCAACATTTAAATAAAAGCCAACAGTGGTTTGTGTTATTAAATTAACCAACCAAACCTGTTATTAATACAAGGTATGTTTGACACGCTTTGAAATAAGCAAATGTTGCCGTAACAAGGAAATGTTGCCTTTTTAAGTTGTATCTCAATTCACCACAAGCACGGCAATAATACCACCAAGACACAAGTGGGTAATGGGCGTGAAAGACAAAATATTTTAGAAAGTAACTGGAAACCCAGTCCAAAACAGGTAAAAAATGATAAACCTCTAGTCCTGTTCAAAAGAATGTGAAGGAGTGTGAACTGGTGACCCTATCTACAACTGGGGAAGAGGTGGGGGTAAATAGTAAATCAAATTTCTGTTTAGATGGAGATGCTAGAAGTATAGAGTTAAATTAGACTTTATACAGTTATCGTCTCCACCTAAACGCTGAAGTTTTATTTCCTTTTTTTTTTTTTTTTTTTTTTTCCCTCCCTCAATAGGTTTTCCTCTCATCTAGTTCACACTTCTCTGCATTCTTTGGGGCAGAAACAGTGGTTTATCCATTGTTCCTTGTTTAGGATTGGGTCTCTGATTTCTCCTAGAGTTTAAGTAGACTAGGAGGAACCAGAAACCCGATCATAAATAGGAGACAAAGGATAAACCTCTACTTCTGTTCAAAAGACTAGTACAGTGTAACCTGGATATAAGAGATTTTATCTGGTCCCAAATTAGAGCCTGTGTTAATGTATATAAATTAGACCAAACCCGGATATAAGAGACTTCTTCTCCGGACCCGACAACTCTCTTATATCCGGGTTACACTAGTAGTTTGCTACTTGTTTTGGGTGTTTGTTGTTTTTTTTTTTTTTTTTTTTTTTTTTTTTTTTTTTGTTTGTTTTTTTTGTGTTTGCCTGCTTTGCATTTTATATTTTTAATTAATAAGAAATTAATAGAACCAGTTTTAATCACTTTTTTTTTCTTTTTTTTTTTCTTTTTTTTTTTTTTTTTTGATCACTTTGATTATTATTTTTAGCAGATACCTGCAAGTATTACATCAATCATCCACTTGAGAAAATGAGGCATCTATTTCTGACCCAGATATCCCTTAATAAATGATTGTTCAAATGGTGTGCACTCCCTCCCATAAAGGTGTGACTAATATTCACTCAACATAGTATAAACCACAGGTGGGCTCTGTGGGTGTTGAATAAGCACAAATATCTTGAAGAATTTCTCTGCCATGAGTCTTAACAGGAATTAAGGGAGAAGATAACGACTGACATTGCATTTAAATTTTTGAAGATAAAAATTAACCAGAAATAAAGAAGCCAGAAGAGTGCATTAAAAGAGACTGTTAACATAGAACTTAGTTATATCTAGCCATTTCAGCTGTAAAATGATGAGATCTTGCCACCAATCTTGTACTTTACTTAAATTTATAAAGTCTAGGTACAATAGAGAAAAGGTCATCAGAACAATTACCATGAAGATATTTATAGAAAAGGATCAGGAAAGCTATTAGGTTGGTGCATCTGTGGCAAAGTGACTGAAGGCAAAGATGTTAGGTCAGGACCAATAACATTGCAGATTCTTTGGATTTTATCATAAATCTCTAAATAGAGCACCAGGCCAGTTAAGGTAAAAATATTTACAGTATGGATGAACAGTAGGTTTAAATATATGGTACATTCTGACGAGAAGAAAATGTCTAACAGACCCATTAAACCAGCCGATCTATTATTAGGTTGGTGCAAAAATAATGTCGTTTTTTGACATATTTTTTAACGTCAAAAAAAAACTATATTATTTTTGCACCAACCTGAAGGAAGGGTAATAATGCTAAAAAACTAGAAATAAAAATAATATAAAATAAAGAAAATATCATGAAAGAAAACAGAACGAATGAATGATAGGAATGAGTGTAATTAGGTTGGTGCAAAAATAATATCGTTTTTTGACGTATTTTTTAACGTCAAAAAACGATATTATTTTTGCACCAACCTAATTCAATATAATCTTTCCACTTCATGTCAGTGGAAAAATGTTAGTCTGAAAAGGCACAATGAGTCTATGTCCTGGAGGTTAGCATCAGCCATGCTGATGGGAGGTAAAAAGGATTCTGATTAAAAGAAGGCAGTTTCATTTTGAAGGCATTAAAATTAAGAAACCATTCCTTGCCCCAGTTAACAACAGATTGTAGATAATTTTTGAGATCAGCTGCCGACTTGACTTTATCGAACCAATCAGGCTTATTATTAAAGACTAAATAGTTGCATCATCAACATAAATACCAATGACATCTGGAAAGTCATTTATGAAAATGAGGAGCACAAGCTAGGTGGAAGGATAGAGAGCCCTGGGAAACACTTGCTGCTATGCAAAAAGATCTAGAAGAATGGCCATTCAAGATAACTGTAATTTTGTAATTTGATAAGATTGAATCAATTAAAATAAAACAAAAAATTAGTCCAGAAATATCATAACCTTTCAACTTGTGAAGATATTTATGGCAAACCACGTCAAATGCCATTGAGATATCCAAAACAGCCCAAGCTTCACCATTCTAATCTAAAGCTAGAAGGTTTGGTTTGTTTGTTTTTTTTGTTTTTTTGTTTTTTTTACACTATTTACATTATTCGGACTATTGTGGTCATCTTTGTTACCATATTTATTACAACATTTCGGCCCTTAAGTATCTGTCTATATTTCTGAGATGAGGTAGTATGTACACTATTTACATTATTCGGAATATTGTCCACATCTTTGTTGCCATATTTATCACAACATTTCCACTGTTGTACGCTCCGGCCTTCTTCAGGTGGTGGGAATGTCGAACTGAACCCTTTCTTTTGCTCACTGGGGTAGACTGTTCTAGTTCCACATGCCATGTCTAATGGATGCAAGTTATTAGTTATCTCTTATTAATTCCCCTCTGAAAGTTGAACTCACATTCTTTGGGTCCAGTCAATGGATCTAACTAACACCTTTATCCACTGCACCATGTTTCCTTGAGGACATCTGTGTATGAATTTCTGGGTATTATAAACCTAATGTCTTCAGCAGTCATTTTTTACCAGTGCTCATATTACAATTTGTGTTGTTATTATTGCTTTTCTCTGGCACTCCTTATTACTGGTTCACATATTGTATTCATTTCTATGCTTGGTCGGCTCAGATTTTTGTGGCATATGTGCTGATTCCTTAAGTTTACGAATTTTCCCATGGTGTTCTTTGTCTATGATCTCAACTTGATCCCACAGAGGGCGCTTTTTTCTCCATATGTGTCAGCCACACCTGATTTTTCCACTACCCCTTGTGTTACAGCTTTCTGGTGTTCTTGAAGCCCTACCTTAAAGGGGCGGCCTGTCTCTTCTTTATATTTCTTTCCGCAGCTGCACGGGATAGCGTACACACAGTCTTTAGTCATGTCCTCCTCAGAAACGATTTAAACAAAATATTGCAATAACAATCATGAATATCAATGCTGGTAATTATTGCAAGAAGTAAGGGGATACAAATGAAAAGATTTGAAATTGTCCCTTTCCATTTCCCTGAAACATGTTAAACACTGGATAGTTATTGCCTCTTTTATCTTCCGTACTTTCTTTCATTTTCTTACTGAGCCAAGTAGTGTCTCTGATATGTCTTTTCCATTTTTGCATGCATTCAAACCATTATTTATGAGGTATTGGCAGGATGTAGCATACTAACATTATAAGACGTGTCTGTTTATTGTATACAAACATTCTAATTATTTTATTTTTTTTGTTAATTACAGTAATTGATATACTTTCAGACAAGTAAATTGCTGACATTGCTCTCTTTCTTTATAATTTATTAAAGACTCTTTCTAACTAAAATATTTGTATTTTCAAAAGGGATTGGCCAGACAACATCTGGCTGTTTAACTCCAACAGGAAGAATAAAACTTAAAGTATGGAGACCTAAAATGCCAACAAGAAACTCTATTTATGGTGTTAATTTTGGGTCAAGTTTTAACACCAAATTGATTTAGGGAAATCAAAATATCAATCTTCCTCCCAAATGGTCAGTCTTGTATAACTTTTTAGTTGGGTTACAGATCAGTTGGCAGACTTTTACAAAATAAGGTGATTGAAACATGTTAGGTTATAATATTCTGCTCAGTAGGCCTAGCATGGAAATGACTCCCCCCCCCACCCCATATGGGTGATTTTAATTAAAAACATTGATGTAAAATTCTATCATGTACAGATGGGATAATTATAACAAAAAGTTGATGGCTACATCTTGTGTGTGTGTGTGTATATATATATATATATATATATATATATATATTAGTTGCATTGGTGAGAAACCTAAGGTCACAAACTCACACCAATCCAACTAAATATGTTAGCTCTATCACTGATAATGAGCACTTTCCAATAAGTACTGTGCATATATATATATATATATATATATATATATATATATATATATATATATATATATATTTGTGTGTGTAAAAATTTAAGATAAAGTATATCTGTAAGAGGGCAATATGAATAAAGATGAGGAAAACTTAGCCGACATGTTCCATCCTCTGTTCTGTACAACTTTATGGGGGCAAATGCAAGGATTTTATTTTGTAACAAGTATTTATATACAAGAGCAAAAATGTTATTGGTTTTTCAAAATTTTTGAGCTTAAGAACATTCATAAATATTCATCTGGTTAAACAGAAAAATAAATTTAAAATGTAGGTAAATAATAAATATCACATTATACTTGGTTCACATACTTTGATAATCTTGTAAATAATTATTCCCAAGAAGTCAAGAGAATAACCATGCTTTTGACACCCAGTTGTTTTCTTCTTTCTTTTTTTTTTTTTTCTTTTTTTTCTTCTTTCTTTTTTTTTTTTTTTTTTCTTTTTTTTTTTTTTTTTTTTTTTTTTTAATTACAGATTTAAAGATAAAAAAATTTTAAAAAAAAAAGACCTAATTGGATGTCATATCTTGTCAGCCCCGTCCTTAACCCAAACCTTTCCATTTTCATTTCTGAGTTGTTAAGAGCACAAGGTTGTTAAAGGTTGTGGGGAGCCTGTATCTGTCACTCTTACTCTCACTAGGCAAGAGAATGTGAATTAAATTTGACCTTTAAATTTTTTTCTTCTCTTTCTTTCCTTCTACCACCCCCCTCTCCCCAACACCACCTCTGCATTCAGGCAACCATTTAAATGTCATGATTTCTGCAGCACTCATGATCTACTTTGCTAGAAATATATACGCTTGTCAGGAAGAGTTACCTTCCTTTTGTTTAACAATAAATAAAGTGTAGGAAGACGGATTCTAGTTTTCTTTGGTCGTCTGTGATGGAACTGAAGACCAACACTTCATCAATGATTGTCCAGTGTGGAGGCGAATCTCAGTGAGATTGAATGTCTTATTGTATTTAATGGTGCCTCCTACAAAATGGGAAGATTCATTGCATTGATAAAGAGAAAATGAATCCTGATGTATGCAAGATATAATAAAAATAGAAAAATGTATGTTCATATACAGGTTGTGTGTTTTTTTTAAGTCTTGGCCATTGTTTCTTTTTACTGTCTCTTTAAATTAAAACAAAAATTGTTTAATTCTCTCTGTGTCCACATTTTTTTGCATATATTTTCACGCTTTTCTTCACATTTTTCTGCACTTTTTTTGCTCCTTTTCTTTCTTCTTTTTTTCTGCTCCATTTCTTCTTTCTTTTTCTTTTTTTTTTTTTTTTTTTTTTTTTTAATAACAACTGGCAATGCTTCATTTAATAAAAAATGATGCAAGTAGATACAATCCAAAAATTAATTTTTGATAATTCTTTAAAAATCAATATCTTCATTTTTACACTATTTACATTATTCGGACTATTGTCCTCATCTTTGTCGCCATATTTATTACAACATTTCGGCCATTGTACACTCCAGACTTCATGTGGTTGGAATGTCGAACTGAACCCTTTATTTCTCTCACTGGGGTAGACTGTTCTAGTTCCATGTGCCATGTTTAATGGATATCAGTTATCTCCTGTTAATTACCCTCTCCAAGTTCTCCACTGCCTTAAGTTCAATACCTGGTTTAAATTAGAAAATATTCCAAAAATAAAATATATTTTCCTGAAACTTTATTTGAGGAATATTAGCTGTTTTAAGTATAATTAATCTGATTTGAAACAAATATCATTTACTTTAAGCTTAAAATATCACAGATATTCATTTTTTTAACCAACAGTAGCTGTTTATTTAAGGTGTTGACAGGATGACAGATCTAATATTGTTCTATGGAGACTTTATCTGTAAAACATAATGGAAGAAAATGATGTGAGTGCCTTTTTTATAGAATTTTTAAGTACTCAGTAATCTTTAAAAAAAAGTTAGTAAAATATTCTCTGTAATCTAAACTTTTATTGAATTGTAAATTTACTATAGTTATTGCTTTTCTTTTTACTTTTTTTTTTTTTTTTTTTTTTTTTTTTTATAGGCTCTACAAAAATCTACAAAAATTGGCACGTTTATATACATAAAAAAAAATTCTTTTTAAAATATTGGTGTGAGAAATTACACTAAGCTTTTCCATTTATGATTAGTAAATATAGTTTTCACTTAATAATATCATGTAAAAGAATTAAATTAATACAAAATTTTAAAAGATTTTTAAACTTCAAATTAGGGGGGAAAATAACTTAAATAATGTAGTTTTATTGCATTTTTTTTTATAATTCAGAATGGATTTTTGGTAAATGATATTTCTGTTTGATAAAGACAAATTGCTGATTTAAATACTCCTAGGACTCCTGCTTTTAATTAATATAAATATTAAGGGAGTGAAATTTAATAAAATTAATGGGGAGGGTAACAGATGTGTATCATGGAACTATTGAAGAACTAATTTAAAGGGGGCCGCATCGTACACAAGATATTAAATTAGCATATATATGCCTGGCCCTGACTGCACCATTGGCCAAACTATGTATTTATTTACTTTAGTAAAATTAGCTTCAAAATCAGATCTTCAAAGGTCACATGATAGGGGGATGTATGTGATATATATTTGCAAAGATTTTCTTTTAAAGAAAGTTTCTAAAATGTCATCCATTTGTGAATAAGTCCTGAAAGTTTCATTAAATTTAACAATTATTTGATTTTTGCAAGAATTTCCAAATCAATGTCTTTTCTCTCTTTCTTCCCTACCTACTATGTTATATATATATATATATATATATATATGTGTGTGTGTTTTATATGTTATATATCTATATATATATATATATATATATTATATATATATATATATATATATATAATATATACGGAAAAAACAAACAAAAATCCTTATATGCAATTATGCTGTTTTAATGTTAATATATCAACGTCGGACGTTTCGGTTTAAAAAACCATCTTCAGGACATATTCATAAAATATAATTAACATTATCAATTCAACATGACAAAGACGATGGACATAAGAACAAGACTCATCCAAACAGATACCTGAAAGTTTCAAATGATCAGCGTTCTGTTTAAACATGGTCACGTGGGCGACGCTGTGAAAACGCATTCCTAAATTTGAGTATTTTGAATGAAAATGAAAAGAATTCTATTTTGACAGTGTGTGTGTGTGTTATAAGGTTGGTGCAAAAAAAAAACCTAATATACATGTTATATATAATTATATATCTCCAAGTATAGGATTGGTGTATACAGAATAAGTTCCAATAACCAAAAATACTATTCTTAAGAATGCTCAATACAATTTGGTTTTTCAATTAAAATATATGCATTTTTCCTCAGTTTCTTTAAATAATTTTATATTTTAAACTTAATATAGGTTAAATCTCCCTTATGCAACACCAATTAGCAGTGTTTTTTGTTGGAACATTTGTAGGTTGTAAAATGTTTACAAAGGTGGGAAGTGAAAGGACTAATTATATGGTTGAACAACTTTACTATTTTCTAATAGTATTGGTGAGAGAACTTAAGCAAAGATGTGTGAAGGCTGGAACCCAAGCTATATGGTTATTATATATGCAACAAATGAACTTGTATTTTGTCGAGTTTTTAATTCCATTCTTTTATTTGCAGGATAATCAAGTGATAGGAATTGGCAGTGGTTCAACTATTGTCTATGCAGTTGAAAGACTTGGTAAGAGCTCTCTCTCAACTCTCTCCCCCCCCCCAACCGACACCTTGAATTATGTCAGGTAAGAGGGTAAATAGAGCAGATATCTTCACAAATTTCAGTTTACATCGCCCCCCCTTTTTTTTTTATGGGTGGTAAGTTGTATGGAAAGCATTTTACTTCAAAGAAATATGAATAAATAATTGTGCAAATAATAAGAACTTTGCAAGTTTTTTTTTTTTTTTTTTTTTTTATCATGCAATTTTTTATATACTATATTACACTTTGTCAATCTCTCCTTACAAGATTGCCTGGAAACACCATATTGTACAAGAATTGTAGCGTGTAAAAAAAAGAAAAAAAAAACTGCTATTCTAACTTTCTTTTTTTTCTCCTCTCCTCTCTCTTTCTCTTCTATTTTTTTCTTTTCATTTTTCTCCTCTCTTTTTTCTCTTTTTCTTTTTTTCTCTTCTTTTTGTCTTCTCTTTTCTCTTCTCTTCTTTTTTCTCTTTCTCTTCTTTTTTCTCTTTCTCTTCTTTTTTCTCTTCTTTTTTCTCTTCTTTTTTCTCTTCTTTTTTCTCTTCTTTTTTCTCTTCTTTTTTCTCTTCTTTTTTCTCTTCTTTTTTCTCTTCTTTTTTCTCTTTTTCTTTTTTCTCTTCTTTTTTCTCTTTTTCTTTTTTCTCTTTTTCTTTTTTCTCTTTTTCTTTTTTCTCTTTTTCTTTTTTCTCTTCTTTTTTCTCTTCTTTTTTCTCTTTTTTCTCTTCTTTTTTCTCTTCTTTTTTCTCTTCTTTTTTCTCTTCTTTTTTCTCTTCTTTTTTCTCTTCTTTTTTCTCTTCTTTTTTCTCTTCTTTTTTCTCTTCTTTTTTCTCTTCTTTTTTCTCTTCTTTTTTCTCTTCTTTTTTCTCTTCTTTTTTCTTCTTTTTTCTCTTTTTCTCTTTTTCTCTTCTTTTTTCTTCTTTTTTCTCTTTTTCTCTTTTTCTTTTTTCTCTTCTTTTTTCTCTTTTTCTTTTTTCTCTTCTTTTTTCTCTTTTTCTTTTTTCTCTTCTTTTTTCTCTTTTTCTTTTTTCTCTTTTTTCTCTTTTTCTTTTTTCTCTTCTTTTTTCTCTTTTTCTTTTTTCTCTTCTTTTTTCTCTTTTTCTTTTTTCTCTTCTTTTTTCTCTTTTTCTTTTTTCCCTTCTTTTTCCCTTTTTTCTTTTTTCTCTTCTTTTTTCTCTTTTTCTTTTTTCTCTTCTTTTTTCTCTTTTTCTTTTTTCTCTTCTTTTTTCTCTTTTTCTTTTTTCTCTTCTTTTTTCTTTTTCTTTTTTCTCTTCTTTTTTCTTTTTCTTTTTTCTCTTCTTTTTTCTCTTTTTCTTTTTTCTCTTCTTTTTTCTCTTTTTCTTTTTTCTCCTTTTTTTTTCTCTTTTTCTTTTTTTCTCCTCTCTTTTTTCTTCTCTTCTTCTCTCTCTTTTTCTTTTCTTCTCTCTTCTCGCTCTTTTTTCTTTTCTTCTCTTTTTTCTTTTCTTTTCTTTTCTCTTTTCTTCTTTTCTTTTCTCTTCTTTTTTCTCTTTTCTCTTTTCTTCTTTTCTTTTCTCTTCTTTTTTCTCTTTTCTCTCCTCTGTTTCTCTTTTTTTCTTTTCTCTTCTCTTCTTTTTTTCTTTTCTCTTCTCTTCTTTTTTTTCTTTTCTCTTCTCTTCTTTTTTTTCTTTTCTCCTTTTTCTCTCTTCTTCTTTCTTCTCTCTTTCTTCTCTCTTCTTTTTTTCTTTTCTCTTCTCTTTTTTTCTTTTCTCCTTTTTCTCTTCTCTTTTCTCTTTTCTTCTCTTTTCTCTTTTCTTCTCTTTTCTTCTCTTTTTTCTTTTCTCCTCTCTTTTTTCTTTTTTTTCTTCAACCTTTTACGGTTCCATTTGTCATTCTCATTCACCCAAATTGAGAAACTCTGCCCGACAAAATGTGTTGATGAGCTTTGAAACATACAAACTTCTTTAATGATTGGCTCAATTCTCATTGGTCATATCACATGCATTAAAAACATAAATAATTTTATATTTATGTAAGTTTCTAAAAATTCTTGCCAATGAGAATTGACCCAAACAGAATTGAAAATACCAGAGTTTCTGTCTCTTTATCTGTTTTCTACCAATCTCTGATGAAGCTTTAACAAAAGTGAAACATGTTAGATTGATGAATGTTTCCTTTTTGTTATCCTGTTGAATATTTGATCTGTATTTCATTCATACATCTATATAATAAATGTGAATGGCACTATGGAAAAAACATTCTGGCATGAAATTTTGGATTCTCAAGTTTTCATTACTCCAATTATTGTTTTTTTTTTTTTTTTTTTTTTTTTTTTGTGTGTGTGTATGGTAATAATTTTTATAACTTAGGTATAATCGAATACTTGCGAAATCCAGCAAAAAATCACCCATGGAAAGAAATAATTATTTCTATGGGAAGTAAGGATCTACATGCATCAAATTGTCTTTAAATTAAGTGGCGGCAGAAGAATTAGCATTGGACTTTTAAAAGGTAAGCCTTATGCAATAGTTATATGAACCGATCAATTTTGAGTTCTTCTGTAGTTCTACATATTGCAATGAAGGCCCAATCAAGAGCCCTGCTCAGGAGCTAGCTTAAATATTACCTGATAGGGCAGCTTTTGTGTGTGTGTATATATATATATATATATATATATATATATATATATATATATATAAAAGAAATAAAATTTGTTTGTATAATTTCCACTATAATTATTTTTCCTTGTCTAGACCGTCCATAATAAAAACAATTGTCACACTTCCCCATATCACTTTGAGAGAAACGATTCAAGCAGTTACAGTTATTGCCAAGTTATTTTTGTTAAAAGTACACTTTTAACAAAAATAAAACACAGTCTGGATTTTAAGTGACTTTGTTGACTTAAGACAGTGGTTCTTAAGGGAGTGGGATACTGAATCATTAGCGTTGGTTTATTAATGAAACTCTGGTATAGTTTTTGGTGATCTGACATAAGAAATGTTACCAATTGCTACCATCAAAATAAGTGTAATGTTTTTTGCTAATAATCTAGGGTTTGGTAATGCATTATTTTGTTGTCAGTTATGTGAATGAGCATTAAAGAAAGAAAATGGTTTTATTATTTATTTACACATGAGATCAATATTATTTTTCATCTATTCTGGAAGGGGGCATGAGAACTGGTTGGCGGTTTGAAAGGGGGGTGCAAAGAAGGGAAAAGGTTAAGAATCTCTGACTTAAGAGAATTACCGCTTAACATTTTAACCAATTCTTCATCTTTTTTTTTCCCTTTCCAATCAGCCCAACGAGTAAGAGAAGAAAATCTGACTGTCAAATGTGTACCAACATCTTTTCAGGTGAGTTGATCATTTTTTGTTTTTTGGGTGGTGTGTTTTTTTTTTTGTTTTTTTTTAGTTGTTTTCTTTCTTTCGCTTCTCTAGATACAAGTTTGTGTTAGTAAGTGTGACAAATTATCATCCAACTTTTGATTTGTAATATTCACTGTATAATGTGGTTAATATTCCCCCCATAGAACTGAGTACATTGTTGGGAGGAAAAATATGTGGAATGCAAGCAAGGGAAGTAAAATTATCATGGCAAATTGACCAATGAAGAGGCCTGAAGAAAATACGTATCAAATATCTTGAAACGAGTATCTTTTTTCTCTCTCTCTCTCTCTCTCTCTCTCTCAATTTATAAAAAGTGATAACCCGTCTTGATATATTATTGATACATATTAATAAATCAAGTAATGCATAAAAAAATATTTTTTCTTTCAAATGCTCTGTTTTTTTTTTTTCTTTGTTTTTTTTTTTTTTTTCTTTTTTCCTTTTTATCTCTTATGTTTGTTTTTATTGCTTTAATTAAATTTTGTACCCCTAATAAAATCTTTAAATAGTGAGAAACTAATTGCGTTAACCCTTTAATATTCAATACACTCAAACCCGTCTCATAAATATCAGCTCTCAGTCTTTTATGTTTACATAACTTCCTGCATTATTTGTGATGTCGTCATATACAGGACACAGAAAAAAAAAAGTAGCCCCCCCACACACACACTTTTTTTTTCTTTTTTCTCTGTCTCTCTCTCTCTCTCCTTTTTCTTTCTTTTTTAATTAATAAACTTTTGTTGAGCAAAAAATAAATTACAGTACATTGTTACAAACTGTTGTCCTCATCTTTATTGCCACATTCATGAAGCTTCAGTTGTTGTACACCCCAAGCTTCTTCAGTCTATATTTCTGATATGAGCTATTGTAACTATTTACATCATTCTGAGTGTTGTCCACATCTTTATATCCACATTCACAACTTTTTGGTCGTTGTATTCCCTGACCTTAAGTATTGTCACATCAAGACAGCATGATATGTTATGAGTAAGAAACTATTTAACATACATCAATACAATGCTGAACTCTATCAACAACACTTTTACAAACCATTCGATATGTTTCTACATTATGTGAATGTCCCTTTCACACTCTTTCAATTAAAGGGACACAATTGCAAAATCCAAAATAATTGTTCATATAGAAAGTAAGGACCTATGTATATCAAATTCTCTTTAAATTAAGTAGTGGCAGAAGAGTTATTGTTGAACTTTCAAAAGGTAAGCTTGAATATTAATGCAATACTTAAATGCAGCAATCAATTTTGAGTTCTTCTGTAGTTTGTTGCCTATCACATACAGCAGCAGTGTGCCTCACAAAAAAATCTCCACAGAGGACCAGATTGTAATCAAAAGTGCCAAAGCTGAAGCAAGGGAAAGAAAGTCCCATGCAAATGAAAACCCAGATCAAATGGCAACCAGGAGAGCTTCCAGTGCTGAGAATATGCAAAGACTGCCAAACTCCTAGGCCCAATTAAGAACCCTCCGCAGGAGCTAGCTACCCTATCGGACGGCATTTAAGTCAGTTTCAGAAAATTTATCAGGAAACAGTTGTTTTAATTCAGTCTCCAGGTTGAGCCTGTAAACAAGATTGTTCAGTGCACTCCACAAGAAAATGTCTGCTGTTAGGTCAGTCTGGTGATTGTGATTGCTACATGTTTACCAGTCCTATCCATCTCTTCAAAAAAAAAAAAAAAATTCACTTTTGCTGCATCCTGTATTATGCTAAAGTATACGTGGAGTGGGTTGAACATTGAGAGCTGGTATTTACAGGGCAGGTTGGATGCTAAAGGGCTAACATGTCACAATGTGTGTGTTCTTTCTCTTTCTTCTCTCTTCTCTTTTCTTTTTTCTCTCTCTCTCTCTCTCTCTCTTCGCTTTTTTTTTTTTTTTCTCTCTTCTTTTTTTTTTTTTCTCTCTTCTCTTTTTTTTTTCTCTCTTCTCTTTTTTTTTTTTCTCTCTCTCTCTCTCTTCTCTTTTTTTTTTTTCTCTCTCTCTCTCTCTTCTCTTTTTTTTTTTCTCTCTCTCTCTCTTCTCTTTTTTTTCTCTCTCTTCTCTTTTTTTTTCTCTCTCTTCTCTTTTTTTTTCTCTCTCTTCTCTTTTTTTCTCTCTCTTCTCTTTTTTTCTCTCTTCTCTTTTTTTCTCTCTCTTCTCTTTTTTTTTCTCTCTCTTCTCTTTTTTTCTCTCTCTTCTTTTTTTTTTTCTCTCTCTTCTCTTTTTTTTTTCTCTCTTCTCTTTTTTTTTTTCTCTCTCTTCTCTTTTTTTTTTCTCTCTCTTCTCTTTTTTTTTCTCTCTTCTCTTTTTTCTCTCTCTCTCTTTTTTTTTCTCTCTCTCTCTTCTCTTTTTTTTCTCTCTCTCTTCTCTTTTTTTTTCTCTCTCTCTTCTCTTTTTTTCTCTCTCTCTTCTCTTTTTTTCTCTCTCTCTTCTCTTTTTTTTTTCTCTCTCTTCTCTTTTTTTCTCTCTCTCTTCTCTTTTTTTCTCTCTCTCTTCTCTTTTTTTCTCTCTCTCTTCTCTTTTTTTTCTCTCTCTCTCTCCTCTTTTTTTTCTCTCTCTCTCTCCTCTTTTTTTTCTCTCTCTCTCTCCTCTTTTTTTTCTCTCTCTCTCTTCTCTTTTTTCTCTCTCTCTCTTCTCTCTCTTCTCTTTCTCTCTTCTCTCTCTTCTCTTTCTCTCTTCTCTCTCTTCTCTTTCTCTCTTCTCTTTCTCTCTTCTCTCTCTTCTCTTTCTCTCTTCTCTCTCTTCTCTTTCTCTCTTCTCTCTCTTCTCTTTCTCTCTTCTCTCTCTTCTCTTTCTCTCTTCTCTCTCTTCTCTTTCTCTCTTCTCTCTCTTCTCTTTCTCTCTTCTCTTTCTCTCTTCTCTTTCTCTCTTCTCTTTCTCTCTTCTCTTTCTCTCTTCTCTTTCTCTCTTCTCTTACTCTCTTCTCTCTCTTTGTTTTCTCTCTTCTCTTTGTTTTCTCTCTTCTCTTTGTTTTCTCTCTTCTCTTTGTTTTCTCTCTTCTCTTTGTTTTCTCTCTCTCTCTTCTCTTTTTTTTTCTCTCTTCTCTTTGTTTTCTCTCTCTCTCTTCTCTTTTTTTTTCTCTCTCTTCTCTTTTTTTTTTCTCTCTTCTCTTTTTTTTTGTCTTCTCTTTTTTTTTTCTCTCTCTCTCCTCTTTTTTTTCTACTCTTTTTTTTTTTCTACTCTCTTCTCTTTTTTTTTCTCTCTTCTCTTTTTTTTTCTCTCTCTCTCTCTTCTCTTTTTTTTTTCTCTCTCTTCTCTTTTTTTTTCTCTCTCTTCTCTTTTTTTTCTCTCTCTTCTCTTTTTTTTTCTCTCTCTTCTCTTTTTTCTCTCTCTCTCTTCTCTTTTTTCTCTCTCTCTCTTCTCTTTTTTTCTCTCTCTCTCTTCTCTTTTTTCTCTCTCTCTCTTCTCTTTTTTTCTCTCTCTCTCTTCTCCTTTTTTCTCTCTCTCTCTTCTCTTTTTTTCTCTCTCTCTCTTCTCTTTTTTTCTCTCTCTCTCTTCTCTTTTTTTCTCTCTCTCTCTTCTCTTTTTTTCTCTCTCTCTCTTCTCTTTTTTTCTCTCTCTCTCTTCTCTTTTTTTCTCTCTCTTCTTTTTTTCTCTCTCTTCTTTTTTTCTCTCTCTTCTTTTTTTCTCTCTTCTCTTTTTTTCTCTCTTCTCTTTTTTTCTCTCTTCTCTTTTTTTCTCTCTTCTCTTTTTTTCTCTCTCTCTCTTTTTTCTCTCTCTCTTTTTTTTCTCTCTCTCTTCTCTTTTTTTTCTCTCTCTCTCTCTTCTCTCTCTCTCTCTTCTCTTTTTTCTCTCTCTCTCTTCTTTTTTTCTCTTCTCTTTTTTCTCTCTCTCTCTTCTCTTTTTTCTCTCTCTCTCTTCTCTTTTTTCTCTCTCTTCTCTTTTTTCTCTCTCTTCTCTTTTTTCTCTCTCTTCTCTTTTTTCTCTCTCTTCTCTTTTTTCTCTCTCTTCTCTTTTTTCTCTCTCTTCTCTTTTTTCTCTCTCTTCTCTTTTTTCTCTCTCTTCTCTTTTTTCTCTCTCTTCTCTTTCTCTTTTCTCTTTCTCTTTTCTCTTTCTCTTTTCTCTCTTCTCTTTTCTCTCTTCTCTTTCTCTCTTTTTTTTCTCTCTTCTCTTTCTCTCTTTTTTTTCTCTCTTCTCTTTGTTTTCTCTCTTCTCTTTGTTTTCTCTCTTCTCTTTGTTTTCTCTCTCTCTCTTCTCTTTTTTTTTTCTCTCTTCTCTTTGTTTTCTCTCTCTCTCTTTTTTTTTTTCTCTCTCTTCTCTTTTTTTTCTCTCTCTTCTCTTTTTTTTTTCTCTCTTCTCTTTGTTTTCTCTCTCTCTCTTCTCTTTTTTTTCTCTCTCTTCTCTTTTTTTTTTCTCTCTCTTCTCTTTTTTTTCTCTCTCTTCTCTTTTTTTTTTCTCTCTTCTCTTTTTTTTTTCTCTCTTCTCTTTTTTTTTTCTCTCTCTCTTTTTTTTTGTCTTCTCTTTTTTTTTCTCTCTCTCTCCTCTTTTTTTTCTACTCTCTTTTTTTTTTTCTACTCTCTTCTCTTTTTTTTTCTCTCTTCTCTTTTTTTTTCTCTCTCTCTCTCTTCTCTTTTTTTTTCTCTCTCTTCTCTTTTTTTTTCTCTCTCTTCTCTTTTTTTTCTCTCTCCTCTTTTTTTCTCTCTCTTCTCTTTTTTTTCTCTCTCTTCTCTTTTTTTTTTCTCTCTCTTCTCTTTTTTCTCTCTCTCTCTTCTCTTTTTTCTCTCTCTCTCTTCTCTTTTTTCTCTCTCTCTCTTCTCTTTTTTCTCTCTCTCTCTTCTCTTTTTTTCTCTCTCTCTCTTCTTTTTTTCTCTCTTCTCTTTTTTTCTCTCTTCTCTTTTTTTCTCTCTTCTCTTTTTTTTCTCTCTCTTTTTTTTCTCTCTCTTTTTTTTCTCTCTCTTTTTTTTCTCTCTCTTTTTTTTCTCTCTCTCTCTCTTCTCTTTTTTCTCTCTCTCTCTTCTTTTTTTCTCTTCTCTTTTTTCTCTCTCTCTCTTCTCTTTTTTCTCTCTCTCTCTTCTCTTTTTTCTCTCTCTTCTCTTTTTTCTCTCTCTTCTCTCTCTTCTCTCTTCTCTTTCTCTTTTCTCTCTTTTTTTTCTCTCTTCTCTTTCTCTCTTTTTTTTCTCTCTTCTCTTTCTCTCTTTTTTTTCTCTCTTCTCTTTTTTTTCTCTCTTCTCTTTGTTTTCTCTCTCTTCTCTTTTTTTTTCTCTTTTTTTTTTTCTCTCTTTTTTTTTTTCTCTCTTTTTTTTTTTCTCTCTCTTTTTTTTTTGTCTTCTCTTTTTTTTTTTCTCTCTCTCTCTCTCTCTCCTCTTTTTTTTCTACTCTCTTTCTTTTTTTTTTTTTTTTTTTTCTACTCTCTTCTCTTTTTTTCTACTCTCTCCTCTTTTTTTCTCTCTCCTCTTTTTTTCTCTTTTTGCATAGTAGTGTTTGTTGGGTGTTGTCATTGTCTTTGTTTCTTTTCTAGTCGCTAATTTTTTGCATGGATTTTGTCCTTTCTGTTGGAAGGTTGCAGCTCTTCTGACTGGTTCGTCTACTGATTCTCTTTCACAGTCTCGTCAGTTAATTACGCAAAATGAACTCATCCTCAGTGATTTGGAAAGGACACCCAAGGTTGGTTTGTTTGTTTTTTTTGTTTTGTTTTGTTTTCTCTCTCTCTCTCTCTCCCCACCCCCCATAAGTGTATTGCCTCAAGCAAGTCGGGAGTGCCACTAGTACACAAAACTTGGGGGGGTTGAGGAAAGGATAAAGCAGAACAGGGATCAAGGCATCAGAAGATATCAATTGACATTACATTTAAATTTTTGAAGATTATAGTTATCAGGGAAGCAAGTAAGAAGGACATTCCACTGTCGGGACATGCAAGAGAAGAAGCTGTTGGAGTAGAAGAGGCGGTTACATTTAACTGTTTTGACAGTAAAAGGGTGGGACCAAGATCCCAACCTAGTAGCATGCTTAAATTCATGCAGTTGGGGCACTAGTGAAAATAGCTTGTAAGAGCAGTCGCCATGAAAATATTTGTCGAAGAAGTGACTGGAGTCAAGACCCCAAGTCAGGAGCAATCACATTTCATATCTCTTTGGATTTTGTCAAGAACCTCGAGATGAACAGCTGGGGGCAGCAGATCATATATGGCCAAAGTATTCAATGCATGGACGAATGGTAGATTTGTAGATATGAAGGATGGACTCAGGCGAGAAAAAACTTCTGGTACAGCACAGTTGTTCCACCTCAGGTCAGTTGAAAACGTGAGACCAAGAAGGCATAGTGAGGTGCTCTTATAAAGTTGAGCATGAACCATGCTGATAGGGGGGCAGGGAAGTTTCAGTGTGGTGAGTAAATGACAGCAGTTTCATTTTGGATGCATTAAAATTCATACACACCCTTTCCTGATTGTTGGTTATATATTGATAAACAAAAATTCAAACTAAAGTTCACTAAATAAATACATGAATGGGGTCTGATGTAAATATGAGGTACAAAGAGGTGGAGGTTATGAGGATAAGGAGGATAGACAGATTGACCCTTGACTTGAAGAGGTTATGGTTGTAATGTTCTGGGAATCATACATACAGGACTTTATAGAACAAAGTAGCAATTCGTGGAGAGGAGAGATGTCTTGGTTGGACTTCTTTCTTACAAATGGAATATGGAAGAAATGTTGGTTATTTAAGAGGCACAGTAGAGTAATGGATTGAGGAATCAGTGAGGTGAGTTTGAATTTCAGTTGAGTTCATTACATTCACTTACGTGCTAATATCCTTGGGCAAGGTATGAATCCAACTCTTTCCAACCCTAAATATGAGTAATTAGTAGGGCAGACTAGGTTCTATATCCTTGGGTGGCAACAAGTGTAGGAGAAGGAAAACTCGAAACGTAGCCCTGGCGGGGCACATACTATGCAGCTAAGGAAAGGAGTGTTCGCATTTACTCAATGATCCCGACTACGGTTACCTCCTTCCTTGAATGTGTTTCTGTCCCTTAGCATTTGATTTTATTAAGATTAGAGTTTGGATTCCAGTCAGATCCATTGCATTCACTTATGTACTAACACACTTGGGAAAGATATGAATCCTTCTCTTCTCTCCCCAGCTATGGGTTGAATAGCAGGACAAACCCGGTTCTATAGCCTTGGATGGCAACCAGTCTAGAAAAAGGGACACTCCGAATTCAAGACTGTACGTAGCCCTGGTGGGGCACATACTATGCAGCTAAGGAAAGGAGTGTTCACATTGACTCAATGATCCCGACTACGGTTACCTCCTTCCTTGAATGTCATTCTATCTCTTAGCATTTTATTTTATTAAAATTAAATCCAGTTATTTTGAATTCCAGTTGAATCCTTTACATTCACTTATGTGCTGATATCCTTGGGAAAGGTATGAATCTTCTTCTCCCACCAGCTATGGGTAAATAGCAGGACATATCAGGTTCTGTAGCCTTGGATGGCAACCAGTCTAGGAGAAGGACAACTCCAAATTCAAGACTGTATGTAGCCCTGGCGAGGCACATACTATGCAGCTAAAGAAAGTAGTGTTTGCATTGACTCGATGATCCCAACTATGGTCGCCTCCTGGCTCTGTAGATGTAGCATGGAAAGTCCTAGTCAATTTACACCATACGGCAGTATCATTTCCTTAAGGATTTATAGAAAAAGAACTTTGTGTGCCATGGTGGACATCATTGCCAGAGTTTAATCATAGGTTATAACTTTTCTGAATTCTCAATTTGAATTTTTTTCCTTTTGGATAGCAAGAAAAGCTAGAAACAAAAAGAGAATGAGTCTAAATCCTTCAATGTCTTTGAACATCTTCCTCATGCGTAAGATCAAGAATGGATATTAACTGCAATTAATTCTTTGTTAAAAATTAAAATGACTGATGTTTGTAATAAAATTCCAGATAAGTCTCATGGCTGGTGTATGTGAAGAAAACTTGAAATATCAAGCATTGGGAACAGTGAGCATAAAAATAAGTTGCTGGGTTAGATTTGATCACATGTAGCTGTTAGTTCAAACAATGACTTCAGAGAAAAAGCCGAAAACAAAAAACAGGTGATTGGCAGGTGTATGAGTTCAAATCTCAAAGACAGATTATACCTTATTTTCTATTTTCAGTTTGTGGTCAGCAATAGACTGGATGGCTTGAAAGGTTGTAATGGATGCTAACTGATATTAAGATGAAAGAAATGCCAGTCAAAAATGAATAAGTTTTCTTAAATTCTTCACTTTAGAACATCGGTTAATTTAAGACTATTAAGAATATGAGGAGTGTTGAAAAGTTATTGGCCTGACCAAAAACAGGATTCCCAAATAAACTGATATTTTGGGAAGTGAGTCGGGCCATCTACTTTCCAGTACCTACCTCTGGAAACTTTTGGTGGAAAAGCAAGAGAAATAAGATGAAAGAAATACTAGTTAAAAATGAATAATAATTGCCAAGGCTGCATCTAAGAAATTCAGACAATTTTAAAACTGCTACTACTACTACTACTACTACTAAGTAAAAGGTTAGAAAAAGATGAAATAAATGCTAGCCTATATAGTCCTGTACTTATATTTACCTATGTATGGTGTGTGTCATGCCAATCCTATTAAATGTAGACTCTGTTTAGTGTCCAAGTGAGGAAACAGAGAGGAATTTGTAGTGCAGGTTTAAATCCTGTTTTATGACTTAACAATAGTTTGTGGACATTTCAGCATTTTTAAAAGATATTGTCGGGTTTTTTTTTTTTTTTTTTTTTTTTTTTTTTTCTTAAAAAAATGGTCATGGCTTCCAAAAATTAAAAAAATTCATCACTTCTGTGGAGGCGGGGGGCACACATAATGAAATGGGCAAAGTCCGACAATTATTTTAAGACATTTTTATGTTTAACATTCTTTTTATCGATACAAATATTTAAGTAAATGCTCTGTTTATAATAAACAGTATTAGATAACATTTACCGGCCTGAATATCCGAGAAATTTTCATAGAAAATATTCGTCCTCCAACAGGATTCGAATCTGTATCCTATACGGAATCTTTTACCAATTTTGCCACAGAGGATTGATTGGTTAGCAAGGTCGATTTTACTGTCTTTAAACTTCAATCATCCATGAATCTCTCACGTACATTCATGTCTTCTCATGGTGTATCAAATGTAAACAAATGACGTCACACATTATGAAATTGACAAAGTCGGAGGACAAATATTTTCTATGAAAATTTCTCGGACATTCAGGCCGGTAAATGTTGTTTAATACTGTTTATTATAAACAGAGCATTTACTTAAATATTTTTATCTATAAAAAGAACGTTAAACATAAAAATGTCTTAAAATATATATAATATAATATTTAAACAGGTTTAGTTAAATAATTTTGACCTATCATGTCAATTAGTTTTCATTATGATCCTTTCAAGTTTGTTGGTTAATTTCTTGGTAGCCTTAATTAAGAAAAATAGCAAAATTTTCTTGCAAATAGTTTTTATTTTCCCAAGTACTTTCACTCTCATCTGAAACTATTTGAAAGAAAATTTTGGCATTTTCTAAGGCTATCAAGGAATTATCCATGAACTTAAGAGGAACACAGTAAAAACTGATTGACATATGTCTGAATTTTTTAACAAACCTGTGTATGTGTATAATCCCTTTTTTTTTTCTTTTTTTTTTTTAATCCGACATATTTTATTACTTAAACATTATTTTTACTAGATACCCATATTTGAGTAGACACCCCTTTTATTTATTAAACAGTATATTTATTTTTGTTTACCGGCCTAAATATTCAAGAAATTTTATTAAAGAAAAATATGGCAGGGAGCGCACATTTTTCTTTTTTTTTAAAAAAAAAAAAAAAAAAACATCCACTAAAAATAACATTTTCATTGTGTGTGTGTGTGTGTGTATATATATATATATATATATATATATTCACAAGACTATAGAATCCAGGTAGAACTCAATGTTCAGGACAGAGCAAGAATATAATATAAAAGGCTCAAACACGAATATTCTATGGTCATAATTTATTACATTGGAACTGTAATTACAATACAATTCATCAGATTGTGATTACCGTTTCAATGTAATAAATTATTAGGTTGGTGCAAAAATAATGTCTTTTTTTTTTTTTTTTTTTTTTTTTTTTTTTTACGTATTTTTAACATCAAAAAAACGACATTATTATGTCATTATTTTTGCACCAACCTAATATAACCATGGAATATTAGTGTTTAAGCCTTTTATTTTATATTATATATAAATTCTTACATGCTTGAAATGTATTTGACAAAATAATTTCAGTGTTTTAATGAAAGTTTGAAATACAAATGTCTTCATGATTGAGAAAATACATAAAGACAATGATTTGCAATCTGACCAACTATGTTGAATATTTCTGTTTGAAGTTCCTTTTTCTCTCTTTCTCTCAAATGCTGACCAGTTGGACATTGCAATTGATGGAGCAGACGAAGTTGATTCTCAACTGAACTGCATTAAAGGTGGAGGGGCATGCCAGTTTCAGGAGAAAATTGTTGCTTCGTGTGCCAAAGAATTCATCATTATTGCTGATGACAGGTAAGAACTTTCTGCATGTGAATCTGTAAGAATTAATTACAGTATTTTTTTTTTTTTTTTTCATTATTGTCTGATGTGCAGGCGGTGTAATGCAAAGCAACTCTGTAAGAACTCTGAGAACTGAATTTAAATTCCAGTCAATTGATTTCGTTCACTTACACGCGAATACACTTGGGGAAATATATGAATGCATCTCCTTCCCCTAGCTTAACTAGTATGACTTGTATCTGGATAAATCATTATTTCCCAAAAACTGAAAAGTTTGGCCAACAGGGACCATTACCTTTTATATCCACAAAAAACTGTGTCAAAAGGGCACCTTCCCTCCTCAGCAATGTTTGTTTTTAAAAAAAAAACTATGGTAAGAATTTTGATAAAGCCTAAACTAGGTACCTCCACTATTTCGGCATGAATTTTTTACAACGAAAAAACATTCTTGAAGATTTCATTTTAGCTTTAATTGAAAGTTTAATAATTAAATTTACGATTTCTATTAATTAAACAATTCTGGTGTATTTCAGATAGAAACTATATACATTTGATTGTCAAATTTAATTTCAAATTTTTTAATTTTCTTAAAAACGGCCATTTTCTTAATTTTTAAGAAATTTGTAAACAAACACAAATTTATCGATTTTGAAAATATTTTTAAAAAATTTCTGACACGTTATTTTAGTAAAATTAAAAAATTTTAAGTTAAAGTAATCTGATTTGAAAGAAATTTTTCTTACTTATAGCATAAAAAAATAATATACAACCAATTATTAACGATCAATCCTGTTAATCTGACCCAACTATTGATGGATTGACTGACGAAGCGATGACAGCTACTACGGATTACCATAAATGACATAATTTTTAAAAGTCTGAGCTTTAAAAAAAATTATTCTATTTGAGTATGACCCACACTAATCGAAATACAATACATAAAATTATTTAGTGAAATAGTAAATGAAAAAAAGAAAAATTACTTTAAAATTTAAAGTTTACACTTTTAAAGTTGAACGGAAAATAAGAAATGTTATGAAAAGGCCGCGTAAAGGGACAAAACCCTTAAATCACGTGACCTTGTAATAATACTGACAATTTCAGTATATCATACATGGAAATAAGGAATGTAAAAAAATACAACATAAAAAATTATTTTTAAAAAAAATAGCTCAACTAAATTTATTAAACTTAGCAATTTTGGATTCGTCAATTTTTTTCTACTTAATTACTACATAATATCGAGGAGCCCTCCTAATACAGAGCTTTACACAATGTTAAATTATATTATAATTAAAATTTCTTAAAAAACGAAAAAATTCTTGTAAAAATTAATTATTCATCAGAAAAAAATTATTTCTTCAGACAATAATGTGCTTAATATTACTTATTTACAAAAGAATTAAAAGCTTTTCTAATTAAGTAATATCATAGTTTTATTGGATTCATTATTTTTCAATTCAGACAAGATTTTCAGTTAAATAGCTCAAATTTGAAAAAAAAAAAGTAGGTTATTTACCATCTCCAAAGACTCCTTCTTTTAACAAAAAAAAAAAAAAATTCAGGAGCCAAAAAGGTTTTGGGCGAAATTTCATGAAATTAAATAAGTGGGGGGTAACATATTTAAAAAAAATATTTTTTACCAAAATTTTCTAAAAACAAAATATTGCAAAAATAATTTCGTTCATTTGTGAATAAGTCCTAAAAATTTCATTAAGATCGGAGAATTATTTGATTTTTACAAAAATTTCCAAATCAATGTGTTTTCAACGGGGGGGAAAAAAGCGCAAAAAAAAAACTTATTTTTACATCACCGCGTTGACGTAAACAAAAGAAGACTAACCAAAATTTCGAACGTGTTAGAAAATAATAAAAAATATCAAAAAATAATTAAAAAATACCTTTTTCTTTCATCTTAATAATAACATAAGCATTTTGACGATAATACTTTATTTTCTTTAAGTTTGTGGCATTTTTCATTTACGCTATGCTGTTTTTCCGCGAAAACAGTGGACATGCTTAGCCTAAACTTATAAAATTGAATTTATACATTTTCTTTGTTCTTGAGAATTGGGGGGGGGGGGCCACTATCTATTAGACACTATTTAAGGACACATAGCACAGTGGATAAAGGCGTTGGTTAGATCCCGTGACAGGACCCAAAGAGTGTGAGTTCAATACCCGGTTAAGGCTGTTGAGAACTTGGAGAGGGGAATTAACAGGAAATAACTGACATCCATAAGACATGGCACGTGGAACTAGAACAGTCTACCCCAACGAGCGAAATAAAGGGTTCAGTTTGACACTCCAACCACCAGAGCATATAACGTCCAAAATATTGTAATAAATATGGCAACAAAGATGAAGACAATAGTCCGAATAATGTAAATAGTGTACATAATATCTCATCTCAGAAATATAGACAGATACTGAAAGGCCGAAACGTTGTAATAAATATGACGACAAAGATGAGGACAATAGTCCGAATAATGTAAATAGTGTACATAATACCTCATCTCAGAAATATAGACAGATACTGAAAGGCCGAAACGTTGTAATAAATATGGCGACAAAGATGAGGACAATAGTCCGAATAATGTAA
This sequence comes from Acanthosepion lycidas, assembly GCA_963932145.1. NCBI lineage: Eukaryota > Metazoa > Mollusca > Cephalopoda > Sepiida > Sepiidae > Acanthosepion > Acanthosepion lycidas. The sequence continues at coordinate 1,179,451 of OZ010609.1, read as the reverse complement.
ATAGTGTATATAATACGTCATCTCAGAAACACAGACAGATACTATTTATTAGATTGTTTATTGGAATAGCTAGCAAAACCTCAGCTAATTGCCAATTGATTGGAACTTTATAAAATGATAAGTAATAAGGATTTCTTCATAATTGGTTCACATATTTTAATAATTTGTTAAATGTTTATGACTAAAAAATTTTCATATTTATTTCTTTATAAATTGCTAAATGATAAACATTGCATTAGTCTTAATACAACTATATTAGTTTTTAGAATGTTGTAAACAAAATTATTCTTGTAAATAAACAATCTAATAGTGTTTAATATTTTTGTTGGAAATTCTACATAAAAAAAATAAATGTATAAATTCACTTTCATGTTTAGGTTTACTTGTAATCATCACTTTTTAATGCAAACATTGTCAAGGAGCTGAGGGTGTTAAAATAATAGCAGTGTCAATCTAAAAAAGCAACCATTTGACATTTTGGGTTTTTATTTTGTTCCAGCCTTGAAAGTTCAAGTTTGCAAAAAAAAAAAAAAAAAAACATATTCTTAGAATCCAAAAAAGTAACCCATAAAGGATTATGCCATAAAAAGAAACAAATTTAGATCTAAATTCTTTTGTATTTTAAACTTTATTTGAAAATCGTTACCTGCACATAAAAGTAGACTTACAAATAAAATTTTATTGAAAAACAAATTTTATTCTCACAGTATTGACCACTTGAGACATTTTGTTGTTGATGTCTTTCAGACAAATCAAAGATGGCAATGACGTTTGGAAGGGATTGACTACTAGAATATGAAACATGTGAAAAAATTTAATAAATTTTACAAGAATAAATTGACCAGTTTCATTTATTTGTCATATGCATTGAAAAACCTGTATTTGTTGGTATGAAAGATGCACAGTTGCATTAGATGTATACACATTTTAGCAGTGATTTATAACTTCTTGCAACAAAAATTAAGTATAACTCACAAGCCATTGATTGTACTGTTCTATGAATGTGCTGAAATAAATACGAAGCTGAGCAAATGTATCTTTCAGGCTTAACTACAAATGTGGAAATTGAACTTAGAATAGGCTACACTTGGGTTTGTTTTAAACAACGCCACAATTTGATACAAAAAATAGAAGTAGATGGGTTCACCTATCGTCTGGTTCACACTCCTCCTGTTTTTTTGAATGGGAGTAGAAGTTTACCACTTGTTTCCTGTTTAAGATTGGCTTTCTAGTTCCTTCTAAAGCTTTTTTTTTTTTTTTTCATTTCCAGTAACCCCTTGCATCTTAGTAGCATTATCGCCTTGCTTGGGGTGAATTGATTTTTAAAAAAAAAATATTAATCTAAAAAAAAGTCATGGTACTCAACTCTTTCAGAAATATCTAAACTGTTTTCTCAAATCGAGTTAAAATGACTTTAAACAAATGAATCATGTAGGACTTAAATAGGGCCATCCTTCTTTGGACCGTCCTGGGTAAGACGATAAACTACATCCAACAGCATGGCCTCTGATCAGGAGGTTTTGAGGAGTATGGAACCACCTCTTAATTGCTGGTGTTCCCAGGTCCACCCTGACCTGGGGTGGTATCACCTGTCAGGGTCCCAGCTATTGGCAAAACTGAGGTAAAAACACCATGAAAGTGTAAAAATAGGTTTTAATAAAATTGTAAAAAAAAAAAAAAAAAAAAAATACCAGCAATATATTTTTTTGAAGTAAAAATATTACAAGCAGTAAAAATTTTGTCAGCATTAAATAACCTATTGAGGTTGATATGCCATAAAACAAAACAAACCTTTGAAGTTTGTGGACTGATGCTATAGATATACTATGAACTGTATCAGATAACAGAAACTGCATTCTTGCAACAGTAGCAATATAAAAAATGGATATCACATGTAATTCAAAGAGAAAAGAACATAATCAAGATGTTGATGTTCACACTACTATGAATAAAAGGTTAGAATACTAGAAAGAGCAATAAGTTTCTGGAGTTGAGAAACTGTTTTCCTGGAAAATTGTCTAATAGAAAGACTTTTCTAAATTTGAACCAACAGTAGCATTGGCTATTCAGTCAATGAATGCTAAATGTTTCCTTATTAGAAACTTAGTAAATTAGTACTTAGGAGCAATCTTGTCAAAACATGGTAACTGCAATTTTGAAATATGCACATTGATTGCCAGAGTGATGGCCAAATTGGCAAGAATATGGCAGAGTAAAATCAGCTTTCAAAGTACAGACTACAAATCACTAGTAGTCTCCATTCTCTTATATATAGATGTGAAACGTGGACACTTTTGGCAGAAACCGAAGGATCCAAGCATTTGGGAACATTAAACGAATGAGTTTGTGTGGAAAAGGTTTGAAAGTTTTGTGAGCCACCAGGAATCTCCTCATTGTCAAACTGAGAAAAATGAGTGGTTTCGACACAATACAAGGCACGACGGCCTGTGCAAAACCATTATGCAAGGTACCATTAAATGTGGCTGTAGGAGAGGATGCCACTAATGAAAAATGTCAAACAATATTCTGGTATGAATTGGTGATGGCTGCCATTGATAGACTGTTGTGAAGGAGATTTAGTGTGGCTTCTGCATTCAGATCCCACCACACCACCCCAATCCACCCCCACCCTCACCCTACGATTACAAAAGTCAAGGGGATGCTATTATTACCATAAACTGATGAGCATCATGTATTCTTTGCAGGTCGTTCACTCGTGTAGTTCAGTGGATGCTTAATTACTATATTTGTTAGTAACATTTAATATTACAATACTGGTTGTGTACGACTACTAGATTCGACTTTTGGGGATCTGGCATCCAATCTGTTAATTTTGACTTTGTCCAAACTTAAGCTTAAAAATGCCAAGGGATCTAATTAGAGAGTTGAAATTAGCTCCCTTAGATTTGTGTGCAAATCGGATTGTTTAGGACTTGAAAATAAATATGCAAAAAGTTCCATAAAATACATCTTGGGGTGAAATGATTTCAAATAAATAGTCTTTATTTTCGTCCTTTAAAATGTATTCGAAAGTGTTCTAGAAAATGAAAACTGATTTTATTTTTTATTTTTTTTTTTTTTTTTCTTCTTTCTTCTTCCCGTTAGTTACAAATAGTTGATCAAAAACTATTAATACCGTTGTAGATATTTTAAAAATAGTAATGAAACAATATTCAAAGACTTGCAGTATTATTCTTTATATAATAAATAAATAAAAAAAAAAGCCTTCAAAAACGGCTTTTGCAGAAATTAAACAAATAAATTACTTTGATTTATTTTTACATTTCATGATGAATCTTTATAATTGCAAGAGTTGTTTTTATTGTTGATCTTTTCTTTCATTTTGGTTTATTTCTCTTCCTTAACAAATGTCTCAAAAAAATTATCCCGTCACATAAAATTGACACACCTGGCAGGTTTATGTTTATCAAGGCACCATAAATTACCAATGCTTTTACCCTGCCTGATTTTATAGTACTTTAATATTAAATAAAGGAACAACACTTACAAGCAATCAAATATGGTAATTGTTATTCAATGAGATTAGTAATAATTTTTTTTATTCTGTTACTACTCGCCCATGAGGAATAAATTTTTATATGAATTACCTCCCATTTTCTCTCTTTTTTTTTTTTTTTTTTTTTTTTTTTCCTCTATTCCCTCTCTATTCCCCTTCTCTCTTCCCTCTCTTTTCTTTCTTTCTCTCACTCTTCTTTTTAAAAATTGATGCAAGTTCATCAACCACATTATTTTTTTGAAATTATATAGACAGTTTTTGTAACATTCTTATTCCTAACTTTTGTACAAAGCAGGTATATGTCTACCTGTTGATTGCTTTATTGTACTTTTGATCCTATGAGCCTTATATCGAACAAGAGTTGATTTAACCTACTGCAAGAAACAAACAAACCAGAATAAGTAACAAATAAATTTTCTTTTGGAGCCAAAATATGGGCTCTTGTTTTCTTCTCAATTTCAGCAATATTAATATAAAGTTGATATGATTACATAGCAAAATAGGGAATATTTTACAAGTCTGTATTTGGCAAAGTCCAGAGAATATAAGACAATGCTGAAAACTATAAAGAATTATAAAAATGAAATATTATATGATCATGAAAAATGCCCCCAAGAGTCAGTGAAACATTACAATGAGAAAAAAATAGTCCTTTCTCTCTGAAAGCAAAGTTTTGTTTTTATGTTTCTGCTGTAATTATGAGATTCTAAATTCTAGAATATCCTGCAACTTAGGAAATGTTGCTTGTAACTATCAAGATAGATTTCTTAATTACTATAATTGTAGTAGGAGTGCAGTTGTCTCCCCTTACCTGCAATTTTATTTCTGTGACCAAACCCAGAAAAAAAAAAGAAAAGAAAAAAAATTCCTAAGTCTTATTTAATAATGGTTTCAAAATGTCAGAGGGAAGATGCTGACAATTCAAATATGCTAAAACAATCTGTAAATTACTTCATTTTAAGCATAAAAATTTAAGTTTTCATATTAATGTCCTGTGTTATCTGCCTGGTATCTTGCGATGAGGTTTCTATAATATTTGGGCCTCATGGCCAGCGTCTGTGATCTGAGTAAATGCAGGTGTTGAGGTTTTTCTTCAATTAGACAACCATGTGTTAACATGTTCCACTTGCCAGAGTCTAAAATTCAGTATTTTTCCTTCCCTTAGACTGGTTGCCAACTAAGGCTACCCTATTATTTAATGAATAGCCTGGCTAGAACATAGGTTCACATCTTTCCACAGGGTTTTTATATGAAGTCAACCATAACAAACTGAAATACAATATGAACTTTTGAAATTTTCTCCTATTCATTATTGGAACGAGAGAAAATTTCAAAAGTTCATATTGTATACACTATACTTTTTTTAATAATTGTTTTATTTTGTTATTAGTTATTATTAATCTAATTTACAATATGAAATGGGGAGCCTTTTCTCATAGCAAAACAAGATAAACTTTCTAACCATTGCTCCATGGCGTGACACCCTTATTACTTTGCTTAATAATAGCAGGGATCATAATCATTGTAATGACCGCACAATCCTTTTGTTAGCTGCATAATATGTATTTTGCCTGTGCTATATATTGTTTTTGAATTCATAGTATTCCTTCTCCTGGATTGGTTGCCAACTAAAATTAAAGAGCCCAATCTGCGAGTGGGGCCGTCATACCCTTTTCCAAGGGTATTTGCATGGAAATGAATGTAAGAAAATTCAACTGGAATTCAAATTTGGCAATGGTAGTAATAGTAACTGTCTTAGTAATAGTGAAGCAATAATAGCTTTCTAACCGCAAGTCTATAACAAAACCATTCAGAGCCTTATTGCAAAAGAATCTCAATTGATTCTCTTGAAGTAAATTTAAATCTTTTTCTTTTTTTTTTTACCCAAGCATACTGGACTAATATTAATGAAAAGTCTTTGATTCTTGATTTTGTAGGAAGAATTCACAAGAATTGGGAGAAAATTGGAAACGTGGGGTTCCTATTGAGGTTTTGCCTGTTGCATATCGTCCTGTTAAGATAAGGATTGAAGAGCAGCTTGGTGGCAAAGCTGTTCTTAGGATGGCAGAAAATAAGGCTGTAAGTAGATCTGTTTGTTTGTTTTTGTTTTTTTGTTTTTTTTACAAAACTTTAATTTCGTAACATTTCAATTTAAAAAAAAAAAGGTATTACTTAAATCGTTGATTCACAACTTTTTTTTTTTTTTTTTTTTTTTTTTTCTCTGGACTATGAGAAAGAGAAAAAATTTATTAAAGAGAGAATAATAAAAGAACAAGAATTAAAAAAGACAATTGACATTGCATTTAAATCTTCAAAGGTAAAACTTGACTGGAAAGCGAGTCCCACAAGCAAGAAGTGTGAGAAAAGAAAGTGTCATCATAGGACTTAGTTACAACTAGTTGTTTCAACTAAAATTGAGACATTGCCACCAAACCAATTTTTTTTTTTAATTATTAACTGCCAATTTAGTACTGTGTTTAATTTCATGAAGTCTGTACCAAAGCGGAAAGCAATATTTATTTTGTAAAGATAAATGTGGCACAAATTGAACTTATTGAGTGGCAAAGACTGAAATATGTCATCTGTAGTTGTTGGTATAAATGCTTATGGATGGGGTTTTGTTTTTGTTTTTTTTCCCTCCCCCTCTTACTCTCCTTTTTCTTATTCAAGTTTTGGAATCATGTTTGTACATTTTCTTTTTCTGTTTTAGGGGCCAATTGTTACAGACAATGGCAATTTTGTACTGGATTGGCTTTTTGAAAAGTCCTGTGATTGGTATGAAATTAATACGGCCATTAAACTCATTCCAGGTAAGTTTTTTTGTTTGTTTTGGGAGGTGATGGTCATGACTATCTTTAGTTTTATCTATGTTTTGGGGGGGAAAAGGTCATACAGAATCTGATGTCCTCCAAATTTACAAGCTAATATATTATTAATTCAGATGTTTTCCCCCTACAAAGTCTCACTCGGCTGTGTTCTCCCTGCCTACTTCTGAACCATGGTTGGCGTCCTGGGTATGACGATAAACTATGTCCAACAGAAAGGCCTATGATCAGGAGATTTTGAGGAGCGTGGAACCAGCTCTTAATTGCTGGTGTTCCCAGATCCACCCTGACCCAGGTTGGTAACACCTGTCAGGGTCCCAGCTATGGGCAAATAGTTAACCCTGAAACTGAGGTAAAAAGCAGCATAAAAGTGTAAAAAAATTATTACCAGAAATAGATTTTTGAGAAAAAATATTACCAGGAAAAAAAAAGTTGTCGGCATTAAATAACCCATTGAGGTTGATATGCCGTCAAACTAAACCAAATTGAACCATGGTTGAAAAAAAAAAAAAAAAAATTCTTTTTTTCTGGTGGATATCTCTGCCTGGTAACAACTGAAGAATGGATCCTACAATAGAAATTAAAATTCGTCCTAAACCTTAGATTAACATTTTTCATCATTGTCATGAAACTGTTAACTCAGCCTGAATAATTTCTGGAACAATTTATTATTTACATGCAGACTTTATTGTCGTAATAACAGTTTACCTCTAAATAATCGCCTTAAATAATTTTACACAGAAATGTTCTTTAATTTTGTGCTATACATTTATTTTCTATAAAAATATTAGTCATTCCAATTATTCACAATTCAGAAAGATCTTCACATTTTTATCATACATTTTCTTTTAGAATTATGACTAAATTTTCCTTCACCCTCTGTCTATATTTCTGAGATGAGGTATTCTAACTATTTACATTATTTACATTGTTTGGACTGTTGTCCTCATCTTTATTGCCATATTCACCTTCAACATCTGTCTCTATTTCTGAGATGAGGTATTGTAAATATTTTCATCATTCGGTGTGTTGTTCTTACCTTTGTCATATTGACATATCCATAACGTTTCAGCTCTGACCTTCTTCAGAATCTGTCTATTGAACCAAACCCTTTATTTAGTCCACTGGTATAGATTATTTTAATTCCATGTCCCATGCCTTTGCATGCCTCCATTTTAGTTTATTCACCTTAACTTGCCACTGTGTCTAGGGATTGAACTCACAACTTTTTTGATCAATAAACCAACACTTTTAGCCATGGTTTAAATAAAGGGTTCAGTTCAAAGTTCCTACAAATATCACCTGAAGAAGGCTGGAACATACAATGGCCAAAACGCTGTGAATGTGACAATAAAGGTGAATGAAGAAGACAAGGTAAATAGTGTAAATTTTCCTTGTTTACCATTTTAAAAAAATTCTCTTGCATATTTTCAATTTATGAAAGGAAGAAAATATAACACTCAAATATTGTTTGTTAATGATTCATTTGATCCCCCCAACCCACCCCCAAAAAGTTTTCTTAAATTCATTGCCCTAATTATTATCAGTGTTTTTTTTTTTTTTGTTTTTTTTTTTTTTAATAATATTTTGTTTTTCTTTTGTAGGTGTTGTCGAGACTGGACTTTTTCTTAAGATGGCTAAAGTTGCTTACTTTGGCAAAACTGATGGCTCAGTGATTGTGAAGAAATCTCAAGAAATAAACAATTGTCGTTGATTTCCAAGGCCAGGCCCCTGACCCCTGATTTACCTACTGGAGATATCTCTCGGAAAATGACCAACTATAATCAAAAAGACTTTTTCCTTTTGGTCAGGGATCAAACAGGATATTTTTCTCTATCTGTCTCTCTCCCTGTAAATAGAAATTACATTTTAGCATACCTTACTGCTGAGCAATAATAATTTCATTTAGAACTGAAACTCTATTTTCAAAGAATCATTTTTTATTTTCCATCATTTTGCTGCTGTCTAACTCACAGCCTGGGTCTCATCAGTGCCACATCACAGTAAAATATTTTCAAACACAGTATTTATTTTTATTCTTCCATATTTGATCACTTAACACCAAAAGCAAAATGCAAGAAAAATGGCTGCTTTTTTTTTTTTTTTTTTTTTTTTTTTTAAGCATTCAACAGATAAGCAGGAAGCTCAAATGATTCTGTTCACATTTGACCATTATTCTGTTATTCTTGGCACTAGATGTGTTCTTCGGTCTTCCTTGTGATCTGGAATTGAAATTATTTTTTTCCTGCGGTGTTATTTGGCTTTCTCAGGGTGTATAATTCAATCACTAGAAATGTACCCAATGAAATCAAAAGAAAGCATATCAAATATATGAAAACTCAAAAGACAAAGATATTAATCTGCATAACAAGTAAAATGATTCATCTCGCAATTTCAGGCAATTTTTAAAAACCGAACACCCTCTACCTTCAAAACAAATATTTAACTATTGCTCATTACAAACATAAATGTATCCAACCAAAAGATCATTTGACAACTTGGAGCAGAAAATCTTGATTAATGGTGGCTCTTTTTAAAGGTTATTTTTGATTGTTTATATTTGACCATCTTGTAATATCCAGTGCTGTGCAAAAATAAATGAACCCTAAGATAATATTTTTTAAAATTATCACCTTTATTTCCAGATGTTTAACAAATCTTAATTAAACTATATATTCATTAAGAAAAACCTTTATTAAATCAATTACAACCACTTTCAAAAATTTTTATCAAGCTGGAATAGCAAAAGTAAGTGAACACTTGCATTTTAATATTTGCTGACTGCTCCTTTTGAGGTTACAATGTCAACCAATCTTTTTCTATCATTTTTAAGTTTCTCACAGTAGTGAATACTGATTTTTGATCTTTCTTCTTGGCAAAACTCCCACAACTTCTCAGTATTACCTGGTTTTCTTGCATGCACTGCCTTCTTTCACTTGAATCACAGATTTTTAATTGGATTTAGATTAGGACTTTGACTAGGCTGTTCCAAGACTTCAAATTTCTTTTTGCAAACCCATTCTTTTGTGGATTTGCTTTGATGCCTCAGATCATTGTCCTGTTGAAAGTTCCAGTCCCAACCTAAACTCAACTTTTGAATTGAGACCAAGACACTTTCATTCAAAATTGCTTGTTGTCTTGCAGAGTCCATTGTGCCATCAATATGTACTACTTTGCCTGTTCCAGCTGCAGCAAAAGCACCCTGTCAGATAATGAAACTGTTACCGCCATGTTTAATGGTTGGTAACAAATCCTTCTCTTCAAAAGCCATATTAGGAGCTCACCAAATATACCCCCCAAAATGCTCTATTTTGGTTTCATCCAACTATAAAACCTTTTGCCAGAATGTTTCTAGCTTATTAATATGAGCTTTGGCATATCTGGGGTAAGCATGCTTGTGCTATTTCATAAGCAGTGGCTTTTCCTAGGCATTCTGCCATGAAGATCAGCATTGTTCAGATTTTGTCACACTGTAGATGTATGCGCATTGATTACGACATTGGCCAGTGAGCATTGGAGAATCAAAAAGGTCACAGCAGGATTTGTCTAGGCTTGCTGAACTAAATGTCTGCTTGCTCTTTCTGTTATTTTTCACGGACAGCCAATTCTTGATTGTCATGCCAAAGGCCTTTCATTTATAAATGATTTGTTACACTCCAAATCATTTTGATAGATTTTTGTAGCTTTCTCCATCATTATAGGCTTCAACTATACAATTTTTTAAGCTTCAGGAAGTTCTTTTGATCTTTACAAATGTATATATTTTTTTTTTTTTTAAATTTAGTCACTAACTGCATACTTTTGCATACATAATGAGATATATTGGTTGACTGCAGTATACACAGTTTGCCAAGAAAATGAACAAGTGTCATTTTGATTTTTACACATGCCCAAAAAATGATTTGCACTTGCAACCAACATGTAAAACAAAAATACAAAATATAAATGTAAGGGTTCACTTGTTTTTGCACATTTTAATTTTTAATTAATATTTTTATTCTAATCTGATAAAATTCTTTGAAAGTGGTTGTAAATCATTTAATAAAAGTTTTTCTCAATGAATATATAGTTTAAGATTTGTTGGTTATCTGGATGAAAGAGATAAAAAAAATTTTATTATCTTAGGGGTTCACATTTGCACAGAACTTATGTGGGTGAAAAGTTTTCATGTGACACGTTTCAGCCCTTAGGACTTCATCGGGCTAAGTTTGTTTGCAGTGATGCAACATGTGTTACCTTAATGGGTAATGCTGAGAATTTTTAATTTAAAGATTTTTTGTTTTTATATATATATATATATACATACACACACACACACACACACACACACACACACACACAATGTGACTACCAGGTTAGCTAATAAATTTAATATTGCTGATAGAATGGGGAAGATCCAGAGATGCCAATATTTTATTCAAAGACCACAAACCTAACTTTACTAATAATATACAGTCTTACCCATTACTGTCAGCACTAGAATTAGTAAACTTGTGTGTGTATATGTATGTATGTATGTATGTATGTATGTATACATACATGGTAGAGTAATGGATAGCAGCTTGGATTGAGGAATCGGAGCTGAGTTCAAATTTTAGTTGAATCCATTACATTCACTTACATGCTAATACCCTTGGTAAAGGTATGAATCCTATTCTTCCCCCTCCAGCTATGGGTAAATAGCAGGACAGATTGGGTTCTATAGCCTTGGATGGCAACTGGTCTAGGAGAAGGACCCTGTGGCATGTAATGCACCAAGTCTCTGTATTCAGCCCTTCAAAAAGTGTGGATGGTTCTGCACAAAACATTCACTATAATTAAATCTCATGTGTTGGTGTCAGGCTGTCAGTTTCCTAGGAATGGATCTGCTTGACCTTCATACATCAAAAATATATAGTAAAAGAGCTCAATATACATGCTGGAGCATGTGAAAATATGTGTGGACATTGGTATCAGCACTGAATGGCGACAGTATATATAGGTAGCAAGTAAGTCATTTCTATTTAATGACTCCCAAAATAATTTAAAATAACCGTTTCTGCCTATCCATGATGCATATGTATTATGGATATGAAGACTAGCATCTGTAACATTTTAAACCTTTGCATCTTAGTGTCTTTATTGCTTTACATGGGGTAAAATTATTTTTATTAATCAATAGCCATTAGAATATGCAATAAACCAGAAATAACCAACTTTGCTGTCAATAATGTCCCAGTGACTAGCATATACATATAGCTATAATCTAACCCACATAGCCAAAAAAAATTGGATTCAGGCATGGATAGACTGTTGACACGTGTTCACATTTCTTGTGTGTGTGTGTGTGTGTGTGTGCGCGCGCATATATATATATATATATATATATATATATATATATATATATATAAAGATAATGAATGTCTATTATGTTTGATTATGGGCCATTCTAAGCTTTGTATAGTGGCTTTAGTTCCAGAAAATAGAAACAAAATTTGTCCAACATTTGGATATTTTTTTTTTTTTTTTTTTTTTTTTTTTTTTTATTTATTATGCTGTTCCTTGATCTAAGCTTTTGGCTCACATTTACGCACCCGGTTCTGTTGATAACATTTTCTTTGTCTCACGTGGTCATATACGACATCATAAAATCGCATTATGAATTTACAACCTGCACCTACTATTCCACAACTGTTATCAGCAGATAACAAATGTGTATGCAAACATAACACAATGTCATCTTTAATGGTGAACATCTCTATTGTAATGTCCATATAACCACTCTGATCATGGCTCATGTGAGCCAAAAGCTTAGAATCAATGGACAGCAAAAAAAAAAAAAAAAAAATATTCAAATGATGTACAGTATTTATCCGAAAACTAAAGCCATTATATGAAGCTTAGAACTGCTCATGATCTACTGCCCTGATACACTGAATTAAAAAAAATGTATAATGGGTCAAAATAAAATGAGGAAATTGAATTAGTATGTTACCAAACTTTGCTAATGTCATCATTTCAGTTGATATAAAAATGGTGTATGCTAAATTTAAATTAAATTGTGTATTATATATTGGACATTGAGTATATATACTTTTGAAATGATACTAGTTCATATCAGGTACATTTAATATGAAGGGGTCTCTGGAAAAATCTCAGGTCAGTTTGATCAAACTTGGCAACTAATTTGGAAGGGACTTGCTTCATATCCATGAACAGACACTCTTTAATAGTGTTATGCAGTCAGCCGTTTGTTTTTTGTTTTTTTGTGTGGCACTTGACAATCCTGAACAAGAATTGCTTCTCATGTTCATCCCTAACTGAATTAATGAAATTCTGTTTCGGGGAAATTGCCTTTACTACCAAAACCCCTTCACAATAAATCTTTGATAGATTCTTCATCCAGTATGGGCATATGTTATCTGCTGAATATCAACCTTTTGGGGACTTTTTGGATATTTTTCATATTAGGACGGTACATCATGGAAACCCTATTCTGACAAGACAGTCACAGTAAATTTTGCCCAACTTTCTTCCCGATCAAATGCAGGGCTGCATCCTGGAGTTTGTATGCTCTGGGATTCAGACCTGTATTAGACACTGTGTTAAATGACAATTTAGCCAGTTCTATTCTTGGTATGTCAGCAAGTGGTTAGAACACTCGAATCTCACCATTTTCAGGAAGGTGACTTCTTGATGTCATTGGGTTGGAGGAGATGATCTCGGTGAGCAGCATCTTTGGAAAGTGCCTAAAAACCATACTATTGGTTAATCCGAACCTTGTGAGTGAAATTGAGTAGACAACCTTTTGAGAGTTGTCAATGCTTGTGCTAACACAAACTCACAAGTCATCATGACAAAGGAATTTACGTGCTGGCCTTGTTCAAACTGTTGATCACGCTAGATAACACTCTCTCCCAGAAACTGTAACTAAGGTCAGCTCAGCACAGTTGCAGTATAAACCACAGGTGGGTTCTGTGGATGTTGGACACACACAAAGGTGCCGGAGCATGCATCCTCAGATACAAGTTGCCAGCCATCCTATTCTGGGAAACACTTCAAGCAGGTGTTGACAAGAGTAGGTACTCTGTCTTCGAAATTTTTTACATTTCTCAGTGGCTACTTTCAGCAACAATTTGCTGTCCAAATGTATAATAAAATCTGGGTAGAGGTTCATTGAATGTAGAAGCCAATCTTAATTTCTTTGTTGTTGCCTAACCCTGTCAAACATTTGATGAGGTTACTTTGAATATACGCTCTTTAGTGCTAGAGAGCATCGTCAGTGATGTTCTGAATTGGGTCATTGGACAGTTTCGGGTCTTTCAAACATCATACTCCCCTCACCAAGTCAACCCCATCAGAGCCGATCAGTCTCCGATGTGCCAACACCCCCCCCCACAATCTAAATTAACAGCCTGCAGACACTGACTTATATTAGGCAAACCATACCCCCTCTGTCACGCATTTGATTGGAAGTTGACCAACAGCTAATCACAATGGTTTTAGCTCTATTTAAATTGTTTATGGGGGGGGGACTTTTTCTCCTCTTTTTATGTGGATACTCGGAAGATAATTATGTGTTTTCCTTTTTTTTTCAAGTTTCATCTCCCCAGCTGATAATTACTGTTAGTAAAGAAAAAACAATAAAATAAAATAAAACAATGCAACCTTAAAATTAGAAATTTACATTGTTTTTACAATTAAAATAAATAAATTATGGCTGATGCAGCCTGTTTAAAATGAAAATAAATATATAAATGTCATTTAAAACAAGTTGAATGAGTAAACTTAGAAAATTCAATTAAATCTATTGATTAATGTGTTAAAATTAACGTGTGAGATTAACAAATAAAATTAAATTCACAATTTTGATCATTACGCAAAAAAAAAAATGGAAATGGTAACACCTGAAATGTCGTTGCTGAGGCTCTTGCCACTTTCTCATGATCTGATTTATCATCTTTCTGTCATACAAGGATTGAACATTTAGGAAGCCAGCTATAATAATGTTGAATTAAAAAAAAAATTTTAAATTCATTAATATACAAGTCCAAATATAGAAAAAGGAAGGTTCTATGGTTCAACCTCCATTCTGAAAATTATCAATATAGGAAAGTACTTAAAGTTAATAGATAAACATTCTAGTAAAGACAAGACATTGAAAAAAAAAAAACATTTTAAAATGAATCTGAAAATTAGTTACTCGTGTATGAACAATGTAGAAAAAATTATAAATTCTCAATAGTAATATTAGAAAATTTAATGCTTACAAAAAGAGAATTCTACCTGAAATTGCAGAGTAAAAACTGAATGCCCAGTGGAAGGAGTTTGCATAACAGAAAACATGGTGTACAAAGCCACTATCTCCACCAAAGAGAATGTAAAACCAAGAAAATTTATATTGGAATATCTGCTGGGAATTGGAAACTGCGCTTCTACAACCATTGCCATTCTTTCACTAATGAATCCCTGAGACACCAAACAGCACGATAGGGAACTGGTGGAAAACGACTTCATCCACAGGTGAAATGGAGAATTAACTCTAGAGCTCGATCTAGAAACTTTAGAGACAGATGTGACCCCTGCATTAAAGAGAAAATCCTGATAATCAAGGATAATGATCCTGAAGAATTACTCAACACAATGAGATGATCTTTAAATGCTGACACAGAAATCATCTCAAAATAACTACATTAAAATAAAATAACCTACGCATGAAAATTCTGAAAGTTTAAATATCTATATTTGGAATAATACCCGATGTTTCTATATAAATTTAATTATTTATATTATATATGAATTTGTATATGGGCATATGTGTGTTGATATATATCCTTATAATTAAGCTAATATTTATAGGTGTTCATATGGTAATTACAAGCATACACGTGTTGGTGTATGTATATATGTTTATATACAGAAGTATTTACTTGCTTATGTGAGGATGTGCACACATGTATGTGGGTACATGTATATGCACATATATATATAAGTGTAGAGATAATATTTTATTACTACTTTTAAATCTTGTTTCATTTTGAAATATTTTTCAAATTAGATTTGAAGACTTAGACTTTAATTAGGAAATATTACTCCTTAACTGCTGTTCACAATATTAAAAATTTTAATAATAGTAATATTTTTTGTTTATTGATCTTCAAATTATATTTATTCCCTAGTTTAATTTGTTGAAAAACTAAAACACTTAAATTACTGTCAAATGTTAACAGGAAAATATATAAATCTTGAGTTTTTCCAAATTATTAGGTTGGTGCAAAAATAATGTCGTTTTCTCACATATGTTACTATGTGAGAAAACGACATTATTTTTGCACCCGCCTAATAGCTGCAATATGCCCAGATACATTAATTCTCTTAATTTTCCTTCCCTTTTCAAGTCTCTATTCTCCTTTCTTTCCTTACACCCCTAATTCCACTTCTGATTTCTTATATCTCCTCTTTTTTTTCTCTCTATATCATTTCCTGTGAGATGTCGTATTAAATAGGTCAATGTCTGGTCCTTTCCCCCCTTCCTCACGATTAAGTATTGTAATAAAAATAAATTTAATATTATTCCTATCTCTCCCTCCCCTCTCTAATTTTGACCATGTTTGTCACACTCTCTATATCAAAACTACCCCTCAAAAGTGTATAAAAACTATATGTAAATTCAAATTTATCCGTGGAAGTTTGGTCTGATGAGCCTGGGGAAATAAATTATAACCAATGGACCCTTAAAGTTGTCTGTTTTTATTGAATTAATCACTCTGATTTCACAATAAGCTCTCTGGATTTCATCCTCTTAGGGGTTATCCATATGAATAACCAAGATTTTCTTTACTCATCTGTGCGTGTGTGTGTGCACGCGAACGCATTATGAAAAAATTTATATAACTGGAAGAAAAATCTACAACTGAAAAAAATGAAAGATGTAAACAAAAGCAAAATTTCATGAGCGTGTGTGTCTAAAAAGAACATTAAATTCATTAACAAGCGCATGAGAAAAAAAGAAGACCTGGAACAAATTGAAAAAAATTGGAAATATTAAAAAATTCTACTGATTATATATATATATATATATATATATATATATATATATTCAATTTAAATAGAAAACCGACAACATTAAGGGTCCATTGGTTATATTTCCCCAGGTACATGCTTTTAAATTTACACACTTTTGAGGGGTAATTTTAAGTTGATGTAAGGTGAGAGAGAGAGAGGGGAAGGAGGAGTATGACAGACATGGTCAAAATTAGAGAGGAGAGATAGGAATAATTTTAAATCTGTTAAGATATTTAAGGGAGGGGGGAGTAAAGGACCAGACATTGACCTATTTAATAAGTCATCTTAGGAAACAAGATAATGTAAAGATATAAGAAAGTGGAAGTAGGGTTTGAGAAAGAAAGGGAAATAGTTTATAAAGAAAAGGAAGGGTAAATTAATATATATGGGCATAGTGCAGTTAATTGGAAAAAACATATTTCGCTGTTAATGTTTGACATTAGGCATTTAAAATCTTTCAACACAGTACACTAGGAAATAAATATAGTGTGAATATAATATAAACAATATTACTGTTAACATTAATATGAATAACAAGGTGTAAAAATTTATATATAGGGTTATTGGAAAAAAGCAAAATTTGGAACTTTGATAAAAGCAAATGCTAATAGACAAACATTACGGGATAGGGAAAGGTTCAAAGTTTATTATTTAATGGTTGTTCAACTTGTATGCATTCAACATGTGTACCATCTGTTGCATGGCAAACATGGAAACATCATTATACGTCTTGCCACACTTGAATCAATTGATCTGTGGATATTCACAGCTTCAACAATTTCTTTTAGATAACCCACACATGCACACACACACACACCCAACAGATAAAAATCACAGTACACAAAATGACTTTTCTTGTGGTGTAGTCATTTTATGGATTTACACAAATTATAACAATTTCTGGGGGGAAAAATATACAACAAAAACATTTAAACCAGATTAAAGAAAAAAATAATTATTTTAATAACTTTGAACCGTTTTCCTGTATAGTAATGTGTTTTTCTCTCCCTCTTCCTTGGTCTTTATTAATTTTTTGAAATCTGCTCTTTCTGTTTGAATAACCCTGTTTTATTTATTTTATATGTATGTGTGTGTAATATATAACGTTTATCAATCTAACCATTTTCACTTTTATTAAGGCTTCATCAGAGAATGAGATATGGGCAAATAGAAGTTTTTCATCCATATCTCATCCTTTGATGAAGCTTTAATAAAAATGACACATGTAAGATTGATAAGTTTCCTATTTGTACTTTATTGTATCATTCTGGTGTGTCCCAATCCATATTTGATACCATATCCCTATCTTCTGTCTTATATATATAATATATATATATATATATAATCATAGGGGCATGCTTTGAATGCCCAACCTGCATGAGGATGTGCAAGTACAGGTTGAGCATATGAAAAATGATGATTGATCTAAGTCAATTATCCCCACCTGGAAATGACTTAATATGCCACACCTGTGACAAGAAATGCAGATGCAATATTGTGGTGGGAGCTTAACTGATGGACTGGACATGTCAGTGAGGGTCATACATGCTTTGTGAGTAAACAGACAGACACACACACACACACACATATATGCAAGCAGGTGTTGAAATGTTCTCAGCCCAACCGATCAAAAGCACATTTCCTAAAGATTCTGTATATTTTTTGTAATCATTCCACTTCAAGAAATGCACTAAAAGCCACTAAGATAGAAAGTGTCACTAAAAGTAAAAGAAACGGAGGACAATAAAAGAACAGGATTCAACAAGATGACGTTGCATTTAAATTTTTAAAGATTGCAGTTGAAAGGAAAATAGGAAGCCAGAATAGTTCCACCAGTGAGAAGTGTGAGGGAAGGAAATATTAACATAAGAACAACTAACAATTTCAATAGTAAAATGTTGAGACCTGACTGCCAATCTTGTACTGCACTTAAATTCATAATGTCTACTGTTGACCATATTCACCATAGTCTATGAATATAGTATACAACGCAGTACGGAATCTGTTGAATGAAACAACTCAGTCTTTGAGATCAAAGGTTGGCAGTGATATTTAGCCACTCCCCCACACGAGGGTTACATGTGGCACAAGGCCAGGATTGACGTGCGATCTCCAAGCCCGTAGACTCGGACAAAAATATTCCCTATAAATGGATTCAGCATCAGTCAACTTCCTCGAACGAGACTCTGCCCTTCAGCAGAGCCTTGTCCGGGTTATCAAAGGCTGGCAGTGAATATTTGGGAAAAACATGGCTGCCTTTATACACATCGCATTGAATATTTTGAGCATTCTGATTGGTTAACCCTTCTATTGGTGAACTATAAAATGAGTCAGCTCATTTTGGCTGGCTCACTAGTACACCAGGGTACCCAAAAATTTCACCCACCACCATTTTGGGTACATTATGGAATCTTCTTTCAAAAATTCCAACATCTACCAAAGAAGAAAGTTCATTGAAATATTTATAAAAAAAGGTACAAGGAAGATATAGTGGAGGGGAACTGCTTCTCTAGTTAAAGGGCCAGTTGTGTCCATGTTAACGAATGTCACCTGCTTGGCACTAATTTAAATTCGGCTTAAGATATTTAAGGGCTTATGAAGTCAAAAAAGCCTACTATATTTCCTTGTGTTATAATATGGTGCCTATCAATGGTGACTCGAGGTCATCAACATTTGTCAGGCTCATTACAATCTTTAACAAAATATGCGATTGGTATAACTTAGATCCTAAAATGATTCCTTTAACTGAAATATATAATTTTAAAAAGTCTCTGCACATAAAATTTAAAAAAAAAAAAAACATTTAAGTTTTTAATATTAATTGTAATAATTCTATAAAAATAAACATTTAATTTAAGCAAAAAATTTTCAGACATGTAAGAAAAAATATTGAGGCCAAAATTTTTGATAAGTTTATTGCTCCTTTTCCATCTTTTATTGTTTTATAGCCTGGTTATCGAGTCACTGATGGTAGCGATATGAATAGTTGATTGATATCATATTTCCTTAATGCTAACCCACTCACAATCCTCACACCCAACCAAAGGCTGCCACTTTCTTTGGTTTTTAGCCCATTTGCAATTGATACATTCTGCTAAAAAAACCTTATAATGTACAGAACAAATTATTTAAAATGGACATATGAATACAATAAGTTGAAATAAAAATGTGTTCTTTGAAAAACAGAACGTACAAGTCATTAGAGATTTTTAAAAGATTATTTACAAAATTAAAGCAAGGAATACATTGCCTATTAATAGTGCTCGGATCTACGCAGCCCAACTAGCCACATTAATTTTATTTCATTTTGTTTTTTTTTTGTTTATTATTATGAACAATATCAACAAAATGTATTTCAGCCAATATTTTGAGGTATAGAGTTAAAACAATTCATTTTAGATCCAGCTGAAGTCAAGAATGAAAACAATAATCTACAAAAGATTTTTATTGCTTATGAACAGATATACTTGAATGTTGACTCACTCAGGCTAAGCCAGAACACCAGAGTCACCACTGTGGCATATTTCTGGAGCTAAAAACTGAATAATTTACATCCTTGAGTACAACCCCCTTTAGTAGAGCCATTCCCATGTAAGTCCTTTTATAAAAGTTGTACCATATTGTCCATCAATGTCGTACATATATTTCAGTAAAATGTTTAATTTTTCACAATATTAACAATTGGAAATTAACTCAATGTTTAACCATTGTGTTTCTTCTAACTTCCATTTGAAAACTTATAAGTAAACATACTCAGTATTATATTTTCAGATGTTAATTAATCTGTCATACTTTTTTTTTTTTTTTTGATATGATAGATTAATATATGTTTCTGTATATTAATAAAGTATGAAAATAAAAAATGTCATTTATTAAGAATGAAGAAATAAAGAAATATTGCCAATATATCAAATAGTTTTTGTAAAGAATTATCCACAAATGCTTCCTTTAGTTGTTTTTTATCTATTGTGCTGAGTTTTGTTTTTTAAGCTGAGTAAAAAAAAAAATCGGAAAATGTGTATACTTGTATATGATACACCTCCCTCTTTTTATTTTTATTTCTATTTTTTCACCTTTAATTTTCATTCAGAATTTCTCGTATTAAGCACAAGAGACTCAGTTGTTCAGTTTTGGATGTTAAATGTCTTTCAAATCACCAATTAAATATGTTTCATATCATCTTGCTTTGTATGTAAATAGCTCACAAATAATAGCATGTTGTGGAAATATAATTCCGTTTTGCTAGAAGGAAATAAGAACAGATGCAAGTTTTGTTTAAATATTTATAAAAAAAATAAATAAATATCCCTTTCATTTTCAACAATTGCAGCCCAACAGGAAGACAAATTTTCAATTCCCTCCTCTTCTCTCTATCTCTCTCTCTTCCCCCTCACCAAATACTTGTACGGCTGTTTTCAAATTCTGTATATGTTCTGCCACTTATGGAATGCTGCAGTGATCAAAGCAAATGAAGATCTGCTTAGTATAGGGGAATGGTGAAAGCCTATTTTCTCATTTTCTGATAACCACTGTCTTTTTCATTTTCTCTTTACATGCAAAACCCATTTTTCACCACCTGTGTCAATTCAATGTGAAAATGAAAGGTTGGTTACTCCTGATTATGACTGTTGCAAATGGTGAAACGTATTCAGTTCCCAAGCAAAAGGGTATTTCCTCTTTAAAAGTTTTCCAGCTCATTTGAGATGTTCATTGCTTGTTAAATATATTAAGTTTTTGCATTATGACTTTAATGCGGTTCCAATGCAATAGTCAGAAAACTTGAACCTTTGTGCATGCAAAAGGACAGTTTTTCCCTTGACACCGCTATTATTTTAACTGCCTTCACTCCTCAGCAATGTTTATTGTTTTAAAAAGAGATAATTATAATTTTAATAAAACCCAACCATATGAAAGTGAATTTATACATTTTCTTTGTTCTTGAAAATTGACAAAATATTAAACACTGTTTATTTACTTGCAATATTTACATTATTCGTACTGTTATCCCCACCTTCATTGTCGTATTCACAACATTTCAGCTGCTGTACAATCTGGCCTTCTTTAGGTGATTGGAATTTCAAAATCATACCCTCTATTTCATCCACCAGGGTAGATTTTTCTACTTCCACATGCCATGCCTCTTCTGGATGTCTCAGTTATTTCCCTTTAACTCAACTCTCCAAGTTTTGGTTCACCACTGCTGTGGCCTGGTATTGAACTCACAACTCTTTGGGTTTAGTCACTGGATCTAAGCAACATCTTTATCCACTGAGCCATGTGTCCTTGAAGATGGCCAGAGCATACAACAGCTGAAACGTTGTGAACATGGCAATGAAGATGAGGATAACAGCCCGAATAATGTAAATAATGCAAGTAATCATAATACCTCATCTCAGAGATATTTTATTTATTAGTTTGTTTACTTACAAGAATAATTTTATATTTACAACATTCTAAAAAGTAATATAATTAAAACTAATGCAATGCACTATTTACATTGTTCGGACTATCATCCTCATCTTTGTTGCCATATTTATTGTAATGTTTCAGTTGTTGTACACTCCAGCCTTCTTCAGGTGATGGTTGAAATGTCGAACTGAACCCTTTATTTCGCTCACTGTGGTAGACTGTTCTAGTTTTACGTGCCATGTCTAACCACCAACCACCTGAAGAAGGCCGGAGAATACAACGGCCAAAACATTGTGATAAATATGGCAACAAAGATGAGGATGATAGACTGAACAATGTAAATCGTGTATATAATACCTCGTCTCAGAAATATAGACAGATAATGCAATGCAATATTTATCATTTACCAATTTATAAAGAAAAAATTTTTATTCATAAATTTATAAACATTTGCTAAATTTATTAAAATATGTGAACTAATATTTACATCATTCGGACTATTGTCCTCATCTTTGTCACCATATTTATTACAACATTTCAGCCATTGTATACTCCGGCCTTCAGGTGGTTAGAATGTCAAACTGAACCCTTTATTTCGCTCACTGTGGTAGACTGTTCTAGTTCCACATGCCATGTTTAATGGATGTCAGTTATCTCCTGTTAATTCCCCCCTCCAAGTTCTCCACTGCCTTAACCGGGTATTGAACTCGTACTCTTTGGGTCCTGTCACTGGATCTAACTAATGCCTTTATCGACTGTGCTATGTGCCCTCCAGTGACAGGACCCAAAGAGTGTGAGTTCAATACCTGGTTAAGGCAGTGGAGAACTTTCAGAGGGAAATTAGCAGGAGATAACTGATAACTGACATCCATTAAACATGGCACATGGAACTAGAACAGTCTACCCCAGTGAGCAAAATAAAGTGTTTAATTCGACATTCCAACCACCTGAAGAAGGCCGGAGCATACAACGGCCGAAACATTTGTGGTAAATATGGTGACAAAGATGAGGACAATAGTTTGAATAATGTAAATAGTGTACATAATACCTCATCTCAGAAATATAGACAGATATGTGAACCAATTATAAGAAAATCCTCATTATTTTATAAAGTTTGATTCAATCGGCAATTAGTCAATGTTTTGCCAGACATTCCAATATAATAATAGTACAAATACTCTAATAAATAAATAGGGTTTGTTATTTTTCTAGAACAACATACATATATATATATATATATATATATATATATATATATATATATATATATATATATATGAATTCACTTTCATCTGTAGAGATGTTATTAAAATTCTAATCATTGCTTTTTAAAATAATAAACATTGCCAAAGATTGAAGGTAGTTAAAATAAATGCAGTGTCATGGGGAAAACCATCCTTTTGACACTTGGTTTTTTTGCCAGGGGGGGGGGGGGCTGGCATGAATGTTTATGTTTGCCCAATAGTATTGGAAAAATTCATTCAGAGTCGTTTGTCTTCCAGAAGAAGGCTTGTTGATCTGTCACAACTGCCATTTTTTTAAACCACAACTGATGTATAATTTTGAAGATATAATCTTGCCAAATGCACATAAAGTTTGCTTATCGAATAGAAAGCAAAATAAAAATATAGACTTTTTTTCCATATCTCATTCTCTGATTAAGCTTTCATATCAGTGAAATATATTAGATTTATAAACATTTCCTCTTCATTCTATCATGTATACATAATATATATATATATATATATATATATATATATAAGTAATTAATGTTTTTGTTTTTTTATTACTATAAACTATTTAATTTAGTGGGTACATGTGCCTCAATAGAGATATGTTTTTCACTTCTCGACTGCTTCAAGACCTGAAGAAAGATACTTTGATTTTTCTTCTTTATAGTTCTTTCAGATAGCTTGGTGTTGCTCCTCTCAAATATGACACACACATACATACATATATATATATATATATAATATATATATATATATATAAAACAAACAATTTGAAGAACTTCTACTTTGACATGTCTTGCTAATGAATCACTATCATCAGAGACCATTTATTTATTTATTATACATATATATATTTAAATTTTTAAATTTAAAGATGCTCAATCACAGGTTAACTGAAATGTCTATGCATTTAGACCTTAGAATATGTCATTTAGTATACTCAAAAACAGAAAAAAAAAGTTTTGTGGATTAAAAAAAAAACTTGTCTAATGAACGCAAAAACCTTATAAATAATAACAAATGCACTAGTCATACATAGGAATAAATTTGACCACAATTTTGATCTAAAATATACCACACTTGTCAAAAGAGAAAGTAATTTACTCAGATGGAAAATCCTCAACTGTGCCACCATTGAATACTATCAAAATATCAATTTATGTCCTGGTTTTTTTCCCCCAAGTCAAAATACACAACCACAAATATGTTGAAAAATGAAAGGAAAATGGCTGAATCTATCATTTCAACTTTTACAGATATATAATACAAATGTTCATGTCATATTTCAGTCCCAGAAACTTTTTCTGTTTTTGAGTAAACTAAATGACATCTTCTAAGTTCTAAATGCCTACACATTTCAGTTAACCAGTTATTGACCATCTTTAACATTTCTTTTCAAAGATGCTATATGACATCATCTAAGATCTAACACCTAAATCTTTTCAGCTAACTTGCTAAATATTTATTTTTATTTCTTAAATTTGAAAATTTTGAGTCACTGTAAAATATGTGCTTGTCGCAAAATAAAACCATCAAATTTGCCTTGATAAAGTCCACTGAACAATGAAACATGTCGGCTAAACTAAATATAGTTTTCCTCTTGTCTTTTCAATCATAAATATATATAAATAAATAAAAAAAATAAAAATGAGTTTAAGATAAACTGGCTATGATTACTATTAAATTTTTGGAGAAAATCCAGCCAGGTCATTCTTAATCTCTAAACACCCCTTTTATTAAATATTCAAAAATTTTCCTCCCACCCACTTAGATGAGGATGTGTCTATTTTAGAAATACACATATCCTAATCTAAGGGGTGGGAGGACAGTATTTCATTACTGCTACAATCCATTCTCTTTTTTTTTTCTTTTTTTTTTTTTTATAGCAATTTACCCCAAGCATGTTGGGAGTGCCACTAACATGCAAGGGGGTAACAGAGGATTGGGAACAACAGTAAAGAGGTATGTTTAAGGAAAGGATAAAGAAAAGGACAAGGAACAAGCTCAGGATGTCAAATGTCGATTGACATTACACTTGAATATTTGAAGATTATAGTTATTGGGGAAGGGAGTTCCACAGACAAGAAGTGCGAGAGAAGATATTTGAGAAGAAGAATGAAGGATATCCATGCTCCATTTTGCTTCTTTTTTTTTTTTTTTTTTTTTTTTTTTTTTTTTTTTTAATACCAGCAACCTGTTAATTACTTCAGGTAAACCCTATAATTTTCATCCACTCTGAGCAAATTGAACTTCTTGTTCCGCATGTAAAGAAATTCAATCAGAAATTTTGTAGAATATATGCATTCAGGAATCAAAATTTCTCAAACATTCAGGCTGGTAAATGAATTAACACTG
Organism: Acanthosepion lycidas; assembly: GCA_963932145.1. Lineage (NCBI taxonomy): Eukaryota > Metazoa > Mollusca > Cephalopoda > Sepiida > Sepiidae > Acanthosepion > Acanthosepion lycidas. The sequence continues at coordinate 1,154,069 of OZ010609.1, read as the reverse complement.
TTTACAGATCGTGACATCTATCAGAATGATGAAATTTAAATTTTTATTATTTCATTATTCCAAAATTTTAACACATCAGCAGATAGCTATAAATGTCAACAACTGAGCATAGATAGTTATTAATTAATAAAATTAGTAATTAATGTATAGTATTATCCATAATTACATGTACAAGAATGTAATTTTTAATAAAAGTTGAAAAAAATAACCATAAATATGTTTTTAAAAAAATGCATGTATTGTCGAAAATTTATTTTTTCCACAATATAGCTATTTGTGAATGCTTATTATGTCAATAATAATACTGAATAATTTTTTCTTTTTTTTTAAAATAAAGTATCTTTAATCACATCTCCCTAATAGCTGTCACGATCTGTCTGTCCAAGAGAGTTGATCATTCTTATTGTGCTATACATGCAAAGGGAGATAACTCCTATCAGTTAATAAGCCATGTTTACTTTTGTTACTGAACCAGAAACTCTTTTTTTTAATCATTAAAGTATATTTAATAACATCCCCCTAATAGCTGTCGTAATCTGTTAATTAAAAACAGTATTTACTGTACATAAATAAATTGTATCTATAAAAATAGTGTATAAACAGAAAATATATTAAGTAATTGTCAGACTTAATCCATTTCATGATTAGATTTTTGTGAATTGTATTCATTGGGGGGTTTCATTTTTAAAAATTGTTTTATTTACGCACGCACGCACACACACACACCAGCCAAATTGTACATATGGAAACTAGTTAGGAGTATTTAGAGATTTTGAGCTATTATGGAGGCTGTAAGGATATGTTGTTTAGAAACTTTAGAAAGAATACTGTGGTATGTTTTGGTCAGTAATTGTTGCTAGCTAATTTTAAGATAAGACAAACTAAAAACCAGCCTTCTCCATCTCCTGCTGGCCTTGTGACACATTTTTGTATTTGCAAAATAAATTTACATTTTTCTCTTGTTTGGTTTAAAAAAGTAAAAAAACTAAAAGTGTTGTCACTCTTTTATCAAATTATATTTTTGAATTAACTTAAAAAGCCATATTAAACGTGATTTTTTTTTTTTAAATATCTATGAAAGGAAAGAAATTTCAGTTCCACACACTGTCCTTCATACTTTTTTATTTTTTAGGCTGGTAAAATCCGCTGAGTGTTTCTAATTTGTTTTTGTTTTTTGTTCGTTAGTCAAAAAAGAGTTACTTCCCTTGCGTTGATAAACCAATGACTTCTTTCACGAATTAAATTCTTATTTATAATAAATTTTTTCTTTTGGTTGTTAAATCAGACATTTAATTTATAATTTCCTTAATTTTTTTCATGTTAAAATTTAACAGCTGTAAAAAAATAAAAAAAAAAAAGATTTCAAGTACAAATATCTACATTACTGTTAGGGTTAACTGGAGAGAAATTATTTCCTAACAGAATATTTTCCTTTTCTTTTCTAGAAATCAGTACGAATGCAAGAAAAATTGAATAAAAAGCATGATAATCGCCATACCTTGTCAGTCATCTTTAAAAATTTGTATAAAAAAGTTTTGGGTTTATTTTGTTTATGGTATATCAACCTCAATGGGTTATTTAATGCCGACAAGAGTATAAAAGAGGGATTGCTACCCAAATACACAATTATATATATTGTTTGAATTCTATTCAAATTAATTACATTTACTGATGTGCAGAATAAACTAGGTTCTAGAGACTTGGGTGGCAACCAACCTGTGAGAAGGAAAACTGAATTCAAACAAACCTTTTATGAATAAAAAATTGTTTTCATAGTTATATCTTTATAAATTGGTAAATGATAAATATTGCATTGTGTTAGTTTTAACTTAATTGTATTAGTTTTTAGAATGTTGTAAATATAAAATTATTTTTGTAAATAGTCTAATATATAAATAGTGATGAATATTTTTGTTGCAAATTCTCACAAACAAAAAAAAATGTACACTATTTACATTATTTGGACTATTGTCCTCATCTTTGTCGCCATATTTATTACAACGTTTCGTCCATTTTATACTCCAGCCTTCTTCAGGTGGTTGGAATGTCAAATTGAACCTTTTATTTCGCTCACTGGGGTAGACTGTTCTAGTTCCATGTGACACATGGCACAGTGAATAAAGGCATTAGTTAGATCCAGTGACAGGACCCAAAGAGTTTGAGTTCAATACCCAGTTAAGACAGTAGATAACTTGGAGAGGAGAATTAACAGGAGATAACTGATAACTGACATCCATTAAACATGGCACGCGGAACTAGAACAGTCTAACCCAGTGAATGAAATAAAGGGTTCAGTTCGACTTTCCAACCACTTGAAGAAGGCCAGAGCGTACAACGGACGAAATGTTGTAATAAATATCGCGACAAAGATGAGGACAATAGTCTGAATAATGTAAATAGTGTACATAATACCTCATCTCAGAAATATAGACAGATATAAAAAAAAATGTATAAATTCACTTTCATCCTATGTTTATGTTTTATTCCAATTATTTGCTTTTTGAAACAATAAATATTATTGAAAAGTGAAGGTAGTTAAAATATGTCGAAAATGAATTCAACTGAAAAGACCAGCGTGGAGACAGTTGGTGAATGACCAATTTGCAAAAGAAAACATCCTTCCTTTGTGACCCTCTCCGCTAGGATCAGGTAACCAGAATAATAACAATAACTTGTTCGCTGTTGACCAAAAAACTTTAAGTACAGGGATTTTTTATAATATACCTCTACCCTCACCTTTTCCACCAATACAAATGGAAGTCTACTAAAGTGAAAGAGAATAAGGTGTTCATGCCTTAGGACTTCCTGGTCAACATCGCTACTCCACTTACTTAAGTCTATTCTTCATTATTTTCAACAAATAATAGCAGTGTCAAGGAAAGAAAAACATTCTTTTGGCACACCTTTTTTTTTTTTTTTTTTTTTTTTGCAGGCATGAAGGTCCATGTTTGCCAAATTTTTTTATTATCTACTACTGAATAATTAAATGTTTAATAAATTCATTTATCTGTTTTTTTTAGGGATTAAAAAATTTACTTTTTTTTTGTTTCCAAATTTTTTATATTATTGCTCTCAGCCCAAGGTAGGAGATGTTCAGTTTGAGTGGGTTCAAAATGTAATGTCTCATTTCAAATTCAGTCAATATGTGTGTGTATACAGTAAAAGGCACAAGATGTAAGTTACATACACAAGAGGCAGCCATATGTATAATTACTTTACACATGTATATTTAAAGTCACACGTAGACACTGTGATGGACAGACAGAGAATCATAACCTCATTTATAGTATAGATTAAAGTTTTAATTGTGCAGCAGAAATATTCACTAAGCTACTAGATTGACAATTAGGTCTCCCTGTTTTACTATTGAACTATCTAGAGGCCACTGCCATTCAATTGTGTATTGAATATTGCTGCCATATCTGGTCTGGTGCTTCTATTACTTATCTCAAGATTGTTGATAAAATTCAAAGAAGGGTCTGTAATGTAATCGATCCTGACCTGGTATCATGATTTCAGTCACTTTCTCACTGACGTAACGTGGCTTCCCTCCATCTTTTCTATAAATATTTTCATGGTAACTGTTCTGATGAGTTTTTTTCTTAGTGTCTTGTTAACATGAATTTAAACGTGCTACTAGATTGGCAATTAGGTCTCACTGCTTTTATTGTTGAACTAGCTTAGATGCAACCACCATTTCTTTTCTAACAGGTTCTTTTCTCACACTTCTAGCAGATAACAGCATTGGTTGAAATAATCCAGTGACTTAGCCAAAAGAGTTGTGAGTTCAATACCTGGCCGCAGCAGAGGTGAACAAAATCTTGGAGAGTTGAGTTACTAAAGGGAAATGACTGAAACTGAGATATCCAGGAAAGGCATGGCACGTGGAACTAGAACAATCTACCTCAGTGGACTAAATAAAGGGTTCAGTTCAAAATTCCAACATACTTCACCCGAAGAAGGCTTCAGCATTCAACAGCCAAAACATTGTGAATATGACAATAAAGACGAGGACAATAGTCCGAACAATGTAGTTACAATATCTCAGCTCAGAAATATAGACAGATCTTGAAGAGGGCCAGAGCATACAACAGCTGAAACTTACAATATCTCATCTCAGAAATATAGATAGATCTTTGATCTTCAAAAATTTAAATGCAATGTCAATCATTATCTTCTGTCTTCTTAATTCCAGTTCTTTTATTGTCCTCTTTCATTAATAGTAGTTTTTTCTCATATTCTCTAACACTCAGTAACCCCTTGCATCCTAGTGGCTTTATTACCTTTGATCTTAAAATTTAAATGCAATCTCAATCGTTATCTTCTGTCTTCTTAATACCAGTTCTTTTATTGTCCTCTCTCATTAATAGTAGTTTTTTTCATATTCTCTAACACTCAGTAACCCCTTGCATCCTAGTGGCTTTATTGCCTTTGATCTTCAAAAATTTAAATGCAATGTCAATCATTATCTTCTGTCTTTTCTTAATTCCAGTTCTTTTGTTGTTCTCACTCCTTAATAATGTTTTTCTTTTTCTCATATTTGTTCACACTCAGTAACCTCTTGTATCTTAGTGGCTTTAATGTCTTACTTGGGGGTGAAATGATTTTAAAAGAAGAAAAAATTGAGGAAATAACAATTTTTTTTTTTCTTTCTTTCTTTCTTTGGTACTTGAGTGTCCAGCAAAAGTTCATCAAACTTGTCACTCCTTTATAAAGAAAATCCCATTTTCATCGAACTGACAATCCATTGTCAAAAATTCACTTTTTGACAACACTTCAGAAAGGATTGTGACTTCCTTAAAATACATTTCCATCATTACTCGTATTTTTAGATTTAAGGTAGAGGATTGAACTGAAGAGTGCAGATGTTTGTGGTTCTTTTTTTTTTTTTTTCCTGTTTTTCTTTTGTTATCTCTCATTATTTATATTTTTTTTTTGACCAACAACACTTTCCATATGGTAATATATAAGTAACAGTTATTGTCAGTATATTTCATTGACAGTTTTTTTTAATCATTTCACCTTATGGAAGGCACTAATGCCACTTAGACAGAAGGGGTTACTGAGTGTGTGAGAATTTGAGGAAAAAAAAGAAAAGACTATTAAGGAGAGAGAAAAATAAAAGATAAGAATTTAAGAAGACAGAAGATAACGATTGACATTACATTTAAATATTTGGAGATGAACATTGACTGGAAAGTAAGAAGCCAGTTCCACAGATGAGAAGTGCGATAGAAGAAACTTAGCCTAGAAATTATGGTTACATTTCAACGTTTCAACTGTAAAATGATGAGACCTAGCCGCCAATCAAGTACTGTACTTAAATTCATAAAGTCTAGGTACCATAGAGGAAAGCTCATCAGAAGAATTACCTTGAAAATATTTATAGAAAAGGCACAGGGAAGCTATGTTACAATGGTAGGAAAGTGACTGAAGCCAAGATATCAGGTCAGGACCGATAACATCGCAGATTCTTCTTAATATATTTATGCGAGTGTGTGCATATATATATATATATATATATATATATATATATACACACACACCATCCTGAGTAAGACGATAAACTATGTCCAGCAGCAAGGCCTCTGATCAGGAGGTTTTGAGGAATGTGGAACCACCTCTTAATTACTGGGGTTCCCAGGTCTACCCTGACTTGGGGTGGTACCACCTGTTAGGGTCCCAGCTATGGGCAATACTTTTTTGAAAAAAATTATTACCAGTAATACAATTTTGAAGGAAAAATATTACTAGAAACAGATTTTTGACAAAACAAAATATTACCAGTAATAAAAAATTTTGTCAGCATTAAATAACCCATTGAGGTTGTGTTATACTGGAACATACCTATTCTATTGTTAATAGACTCTCCCACATGTAATAAGTAGTAGTAGTAGTAGCAGTCACCAGTGAGCTCAGAGAGTTGGTGAGTCAGTCAATGTCGGACATTAAAGTATCAACCACCACAACTACATTGCTGCGTCATTAACTATTATATAAAGTTCCTAACGTTTTGTACGTCGAACCCTTTTAGGATCGACTTAATGAAAATGCAAGCCACCACTGTGAAACTACTCTATAACAGGTTGATATGCCATAAAACAAAATAAACCAATCTAAACCAAAGAAGACATATTCTATTCATACGAATCTATCCTAAAAATGTTGTCGGCATTAAATAACGCATTGAGGTTGATATGCCGTAAAACAAAATAAACCAAACCAATCTAAACCAAAGAATACATATTCTATTCATATGAATCTATCCTAAAAATGTTGTCAGTATTAAATAACCTATTGAGGTTGATATGCCGTAAAACAAAATAAACCAAACCAATCTAAATCAAAGAATACATATTCTATTCATACAAATCTATCCTAAAAATGTTGTCGGCCTTAAATAACCCATTGAGGTTGATATGCCGTAAAACAAAATTAAACCAAACCACATATATATGTATACAAGGGTAAGTCAAAAATTATCTGCACCTTTTGCCATATCTAAATTTGTCACACCCCCTCCTCATGTGTGTTTATTGTTGGTATTATTGTGGTCATGTGGTTGAAGTTTGAGTTTGATCACACCAGTTTTCTTGCTGTTATTACAGTGTAAACATAGCCATTTTGTTAGCAGTGTGCACCAAGAAAAAACAAAAAGCAAATATAAAATAAACTGTTACAACTACTCTTCAAAATTCAATAGGGAAACTTGCAATGATTAGAAGAAAATCTATGAAGACAAAAGGGATCTTATAGAAAACAATTTATTGAATGCATTAGTTATACACAGAAATAAATTCAGCCACAATTTTGATCTAATAATGCCATGCTTATGAAAAGAGAAAGTAACTTAGATGGAAAATTCTCGAGAGTGCTGCTATGGAATCTTATCAAAATATAAATCTGCAACCCAATTTTTTTCAGTCTTCCATTCTTGAAAGAATTACTATTTTCCCAAGGCAACATACATAATGATAAAATGTTAAAAAATTAAAAGAAAATGGTTAAATTTATAACCTGAGGTTATTTAAAAATATATAAATAATACATAAATTTACATCACTTAGCATCTTCCATTGTTTACATAAATTACATCATTTAGCATCTTCCATAGTTTACATAAATTACATCATTTAGCATCTTCCATAATTTACGTTGACTTTTTAATCAACCTGACGGATAATTATGAGTGTTCTTAAATTTAAAAATTTTGTAAAACTACATTTTTACTTTTCTTTATAAGTAGTTTTTGCAAAATAAAATTTTACATTTGCCTTGATAAAGTCCATCAGAGGACAAAACGTGTTGGCTAAGATAAGTTTTATTTTATCGTTATCATATATATATATATATATATATATATATATATATATATATATATATATATAAGATAAAGAAAAAATAGGTCCATTTATCAATCTAACATGTTTCCCTTTTATTAAAGCTTCATCAGAGAATGAGATATGGAGTTTTTTCTCCATATCTCATTCTGAAATTCTGGTAAATTTACTTTTGTTTTACTTGATTTACATTGTTAAAAATATATCTGTAAAAGCACAATATGAATAAAGACAATTTAATTTTTATAAACAAAAGTAAGTAAATGATGTTGCTGATATTTTTTTGCAATTAATATTTAAATTATTTTAATATGGGATAAATTCATGTTTTATCTTTTACTCATTTTCTTTTATTAGGCATTAAATTATGTCACTTAGCATCTTCCATAATTTTCCTAGACTTTTCAGTTTACCTCATGAATATTTATGAGCATTTCTGAAATTAAAAGATTTTCAAAAACTAACATTTTTACTTTTGCTTATAAATAGTTGTTGGAAAATAAAATCCTCATATTTGCCTTGATGAAGTCCATCAGAGGATGATATAGTATTACAGTAGAATCCCTGACAACTGAACCAAGGAAGCCTTCTGGATACGAGGAATTGATTACAAAGTCCGGATATGACAGATTCCAGATATGAGGAATTGATCACAAAGTCCGGATATGAGGGGGTTATATTTAGATTAAAATAAAAGAAATGAAATCAGTTTTAACATTTATTTTCGATGTTTTATAGTAAACAAAATAAGCTAATAATGAGTGGAATATAACGGAATTGATTTTAAGGAAAAACAAATAAATTTACAGTAGAATCCCTGACAATCAGACTAAGAAGGCCTTCCGGATATGAGGAATTGGTTACAAAGTCTGGATATGAGGGGTTATAATTTCTACTTTTTACGATAACTCCAAAGTTGTCCTTTTCCTCTTATTCCCATCATCTTTTGCATGAATACAAGCCTTTAGGGTGAAATAAGCATAAGCAATTATCCAAAGTAAATTTCCTGAAAAAACAGAAATTTCAAATCAGTTACATATCACCCAAATAGTACCACTGTACCTCACGAATAGTACAAAACAGGAGGGATGAAAGGAAAAAGAATGACAAACTTACTTTGTTCTCAGATTTTTTTATAAACTACGACATACACAAAGCAATAAATATACACACATACACATGTGAAGGACTATATATCACATATGCCTACCTAGCAAAGCAAAGTGTAAGGAGGAACAAAAAGAAAGGACTTACATACAATTTGAAGATATTCCTGACCTGGAGAAGTCATTTTTAGGACACCAGATTTAAATGGGCCGGATTCATCTATGTCCCAAAGGGAAATGGCATCGTGATGGGGAGGCAGATTTAGCCTCAGCCTGGACCAAAGGCCTTTTCATTTGGTTTTGGGAAAATGTATTGAGTGACTTCACAAAGCAGTCGTCATTTGACCATGGGACTTATCTTGCATCAAAGGGAGATAAGCGCCTTCTGTATCACTACAGCAAAAAGGCCTCATCATTTTACAGTTGAAATGGCTAAATGTTACCGTAAGTTCTACGTTAACTGTTTCTTCTCTCACACTTCTCACTTGTGAAACTCTCTTCTGGCTTCTTCCTTCACAGTCAACTTTGATTTTCAGAACTTTAAATGCAATATCAATCATTATCTTCTGTCTTCTTAATTATTGCACTTTTATTGTTCTTTCTCCTGATGTCATTTGACTCTGGGACTTATTTTCCACCAAAGGGAGATAAGCACCTTCTGTATCCCTACAGCAAAAAGGCCTCATCATTTTACAGTTGAAATGGCTAAATCTTTCTAAAACCTTACTAATCTGGCTCACTTCCCTAATATTCCCTGTTGTTGGAATAAACAAAAACAAATAAAAATAAAAGACAAGTTTATTTATAAAACAACTTTTATTCATTTACTGCCCAAGAACAGCAAGGATTTGTTTGGATTGCAACCATGAATTCCATGTGTGTGTCAGTTTGTCTCTACGTTCAATTCACAAGTGTTGTATTCCCCTTTCAAACAAAGGAAGTAAATCAATTGTATTTTGAGTTATCGTCCTTTATAGGGGAAAGAAATTAGCTTCCCCTAATGTTATGATGTTGATTTGAGGTTAGTAGAGACAAACGCCAAATAACACGTAACAATAAAAGGGGTTTTAATAGGTTGGTAAAAAGGTACAGAAATCGCCTGAGTAGTCAATAACTAGCTCAGCTAAAAACTTCTCTGTCTCTCGGTCTCCCTCCTGTCAACTGACATGCCACTATTTAAAGTCTTTGTTCACAGACGCAGACAAGTTCATCTTCAAGAGGGGGGGTAGGTTTCCGACACAACACCTAACTAACCCTTGTCATGTGGATCAGTGCTTCTCTTAGAGCAGTGGGTCATCCCAAACGTTTTTTTTTCTCTGGATCAGATTTTCGGAATGAAAATTTGCTTTGACTTCACCAAATTTTATGTGATAAAAAGTACATTTAAAAATAAAAAAAAAATCAGAGAGGGCTAAAGGGAGATAACTGCAGAAAGTCAAAGTCAGAATATTGATAACTTTCTCTTCCATTTTGCAGAGTCTAGTTGCTAGTAATCCATAATAACATTTTAAATTTTGAAATCGTATTTATTTTTGACGTATAAATTTTTTGAAACTGTTACTAAATCTTTATCTGTCAATCATTCCACCTTACCCGCTATCCTCTTCTGCCTCACCCGCTATCCTCTTCTGCCTCACCTGCTATCCTCTTCTGACTCACCTGCTATCCTCTTCTGCTTCACCCGCTATCCTCTTCCGCCTCACCCGCTATCCTCTTCTGCTTCACCAGCTATCCTCTTCCGCCTCACCTGCTATCCACTTCTGCCTCACCCGCTATCCTCTTCTGCTTCACCCGCTATCCTCTTCCGCCTCACCCGCTATCCTCTTCTGCTTCACCAGCTATCCTCTTCCGCCTCACCTGCTATCCACTTCTGCCTCACCCGCTATCCTCTTCCGCCTCACCTGCTATCCACTTCTGTCTCACCCGCTATCCTCTTCCGCCTCACCTGCTATCCACTTCTGCCTCACCTGCTATCCTCTTCTGCCTCACCTGCTATCGTCTTCCGCCTCACCTGCTATCCACTTCTGCCTCACCTGCTATCCACTTCTGCCTCACCTGCTATCCTCTTCTGCCTCACCTGCTATCCCCTTCCGCCTCACCTGCTATCCTCTTCCACCTCATCTGCTATCCTCTTCCGCTGCATCTATAAGGTGCACTTCACTATTTGGGAAATACTGTCTTAGAGAGGTGATATTCTAAGTGTAGCATAGATATTGATAACTTTCTCTTCCATTTTGCAGAGTCTAGTTGCTAGTAATCCATAATAACATTTTAAATTTTGAAATCGTATTTATTTTTGACGTATAAATTTTTTGAAACTGTTACTAAATCTTTATCTGTCAATCATTCCACCTTACCCGCTATCCTCTTCTGCCTCACCCGCTATCCTCTTCTGCCTCACCTGCTATCCTCTTCTGACTCACCTGCTATCCTCTTCTGCTTCACCCGCTATCCTCTTCCGCCTCACCCGCTATCCTCTTCTGCTTCACCAGCTATCCTCTTCCGCCTCACCTGCTATCCACTTCTGCCTCACCCGCTATCCTCTTCTGCTTCACCCGCTATCCTCTTCCGCCTCACCCGCTATCCTCTTCTGCTTCACCAGCTATCCTCTTCCGCCTCACCTGCTATCCACTTCTGCCTCACCCGCTATCCTCTTCCGCCTCACCTGCTATCCACTTCTGTCTCACCCGCTATCCTCTTCCGCCTCACCTGCTATCCACTTCTGCCTCACCTGCTATCCTCTTCTGCCTCACCTGCTATCGTCTTCCGCCTCACCTGCTATCCACTTCTGCCTCACCTGCTATCCACTTCTGCCTCACCTGCTATCCTCTTCTGCCTCACCTGCTATCCCCTTCCGCCTCACCTGCTATCCTCTTCCACCTCATCTGCTATCCTCTTCCGCTGCATCTATAAGGTGCACTTCACTATTTGGGAAATACTGTCTTAGAGAGGTGATATTCTAAGTGTAGCATAGATGTGTCACAAGGCCAAAATTATGGGACACCCAGTGAGGATCAAACTCACTACTCAGTTGTAATTGTTCTAGTGAGACAAGCCTGCTAAGCATTACACCATTTTGAGGTGCCCCGTAGCTTAGATGTGACACAAGGCCTAAAGTGTGGGGCACCCAGTGTAAATCAAACTCATTACTCAATCACAATTTTTCTAGCAGGATAAGACTGTTAACCATTGCATCCCATCTGCCTCGACTGCTATCCTTTTCCGGCACCCTATAAAGTGTTCCACACCATTTTGGAACCACTAGCTTAGAGAGTAGAGTAAACAGAATTTTGTAACAAAAAACAAGAAAGTTGGATAAACTTGTTTCAAGGAATCTTTGTCTCTGGAAATTCAAACAAATATCGATTGACATCCTTGTTGGTTTTATCATGCTGTTTCGGCTGATGCACTCTTTGGCCTGCCTTTGATTTATTGTTATAATGAGTCATCACAGAATTTCAGACAAGTTTTTTATATCCTGTATATATTTTAGGATAACAAGGGCATTACATCAATCATTGACGAGTGAAGAGTAAGGAGTGGTTGGCAAAAGTCCTTCGTCCTTTTTATGTCAGAAGCAGAAATTATTTTTGTTCACATCAAAAAAACAATTAAAATGCACTTGAGCCAATGTTAAAAGTTTATTGGCTTACACTTCTTGCTAATATCTTGTTGGGTAAATTGAGCAATGTTTTTGGCATCACAGTAAAGGAAAACAAAGTGAAACAAAAGTGAAATCATTTTCATGAGTCATCAGCACAAAAACCAAACCTCTCTTCCTCCCTTGCTCCTTATATATCTCCCCATCTGCACACATATCTCTCTCTCTCTCTCTCTCTCTCTTTCTCTTTCTCTCTCTCTCTCACTCTCTCTCTACAAATGTAAAAGAACGAAAAGAATATAAATTCAAACGTTCATAACATTCATTTAAAAAAGGGCTCAATACAAGAGTAGAGCAATAGATTTTATTAACTGTTCTAATCTAACAGTTTATAATATATATATATATATATATATATATATATATATATATATTCATTTGTATGGATATGAGTTTGTACATACAAACTCAGATCCATATAAATGAATATATTGACCGCTTTCCACTACATATTGCACATATAAAATAATATATATATATATATATATATATATATATATATATATATATATTATAATATTTTTATTATACAAGATTATAATAGAAAAAATTTTACACCACTACACAAAAACTTTCATGTTTCAATACTATGATTGTACTTCCTCACCAACCACCACCTGAAGAAGTACAATCATCGTATTGAAACATGAAAGGTTTTGTGTTGCAATTTAAAATGTTTTTATTATAATCTAGTATCATAAACTATAATAATAATTTGCTCTACTTTGTGTTGAGCACTTTTTTTAAAAGTAAATGCTACGAACTGTGGGTTTTTTATTTATTCTTTCTCCTATTTGGTTATATATATATATATATATATATATATATATGTGTGTATATATACATATATATATATATATATATATATATAGATGTATATACAGTACAACTCTAAATCGAACATTCAAGATGTTCAGTATTGTGAGTACTGTTTGGATTTGAGGAAGAAAAGGCTGCTGTGGCAAGCTTAAAATTTTTTTGTTAAGTTTTAGAGTTTAAGACAGAAAAGGGAGTTTGTAACGTTAGTTCATTTTTATTTAAAGTGTACATTGTATTCATAAATATACAAAAAATAATTTACAACATATAGTAAGGAAAAAAATTGTGCTACATAAATATTGTCATTTGTGAAAAACTAAGACACTTTATGAAATGTTTAAAAATTTATCAAAAAGAGTCTGTAAAGGAAGTCAAAAATAAGGATATGCACTCCAACTCCTTTAAACCGAACATTCGAGTTGTTTGGTATTGAGGGTACTGTTCTGATTTGAGGAAGAAAAGGCTTCATATTTATGTCAATACAAAAGTTTGGATCTGAATATGAGTCCAAATTCGAAGAAGTGTAGATTATGCTATGTTCAGATTTGGGGAGTTCTACTATATATATATATATATATATATATATATATATATATATATATATATATATATATAAATAGATAGGTAGATATGAACAGATATATATATATATATATATATATATATATATATATATATAAAGTTGATCAAACACCCCTATATATCAACGTCCACTCTAACCACCCTAAACATGTGATAGACCACATCCCTAAAACTGTGAATACTAGAATAAATAAGCTATCTTCTAGCCAAAAAGTCTTTGATGATAATAAATTTATATACAATCAGGCCCTCAAAAATAGTGGTTTTAGACAGGAATTAAACTATAACGGAGAACTTGGAAATCAGAACAATAACAGATCTAAAAATAGAAAGAGGAAGGTAATATGGTTCAACCCACCATATTGCAAGCTCTCTAATATTGACATAGGAAGTTTTTTTCTGAAATTAATTGATAAGCATTTTCACAGTAAACATCCATTAAGTAAAATTTTCAATAGGAAGACTCTGAAAATTAGTTACTCATGCGTTAGTAATATGGAGAAAATCATATCTTCCCATAATTGCAGAATACTTAGAAACTACCATTGTAATGTGACTCAATCAAGTAACCCTACCTGCAATTGTAGGAATAAAGATCATTGCCCTATCGGGGGTAAATGTAACTACAAAAATGTAATATACGAGGCAACTATCTTTCCCGAGGAAAATATAAACGAGAAAAAAAGATATATAGGTATATCCGCCGGTAATTGGAAGCAGCGTCTATACAACCATA